>JASTWQ010000854.1:0-63544 GCA_035220615.1 Leptothorax acervorum
TACTGCATCGAGAAGGAGAACTCGATTCTTCCGATACGGCTCGCCGATAGTAAGAAAATAGACACATCAATTTGCTATACATGCAGGATCCGCAGGACGACAACGTGGGACATTTCACGTGGATAAAAAATCTATCCCGCCTTGTGAGCTCGCAAGTGAGCAAAGAAGCTCACAAGAAATACTTTTGCGATCGGTGAGTACGCATTTTTAAATAAAATTATGCAATAATTTTATATAAATGATATATTAAAAAATTTTATTATTTACAGATGCCTACACTACTTCAACTCGAGCAAAAAGTTGGAGACTCATGTTGTAGACTGTCGGGAGATGAATGACTACGCTATCCGGTTACCAAGCGATAAGGACAAGTGGCTCACATTCGGCAATTATAACAGGAAAGAGCGGCTTCCTTTTGTCGTATACGCCGACTTGGAATGTGTGTTGGCAAAGACGGATAAGAAAGAAATGGAAAAAAATTTATACCAACATCACAAAGTATTTAGTATCGCGTATTATGTACATTGTTCGTACGACGATTCATTATCCGCATATTACTCTCGTCGTAGTGTAGATTGCGTTTCATGGTTCGCAGAACAACTTAAAAATTTAGCAATACGTGTAAAAACCATTTTATTTACCAATGTCCCCATGGTAAATTTAACGCGCGAAGAATGTGAAAAGTTTCATAGCGCATCGCATTGTCATATATGTGAGAAATCATTCGCGCCGGATGACGTGCGAGTACGCGATCATTGCCATCTGACTGGGCGGTATCGAGGTCCAGCGCATTCAAATTGCAATCTAAATTACAAAGAATCTTTTTGCATTCCCATTGTATTTCATAATTTATCCGGCTACGACTCACATTTCATTATCGAGGAAATTGCCACAGCGTTCGAAGGGGGAATCGAGTTACTTCCGATAACAAAAGAAAAATATATTTCGTTTACCAAAAATGTTCAACTTGCGGAAGACAAATCTGAATCGAGAAATCATATTAAATTACGTTTTATCGATTCGTATAAATTTCTTACGACCAGTCTCGACAAATTGGCATCTTTTCTTAATAATGATAAGCTTAAAATTTTAAAATCAGAATTTCAAAATTTATCTACCGAACATTTCGAATTATTGACACGAAAGGGTATATTTCCATACGAATACATTGACCGCATCGAAAAATTGGAGGACTCGTGTTTACCATCGCGCGAATCGTTTTACAGTTCCTTGACCGGTGACACTGTATCCGAGCGAGAATACGCGCACGCGGTCAACGTCTGGCAGCGGTTCTCCATTCGAACGCTAGGCGAATATAGCGATCTTTACCTCAAAACCGATGTCTTGCTGTTGGCCGATATATTTGAAAATTTCCGCGATAAATGTATCGAGAGTTATGGGCTCGACCCCGCGTATTACTATACTCTTCCCGGGTATACGTGGGACGCCATGTTAAAACATACAAAAATTACATTCGAATTACTTACAGACATTGATATGGTTATGTTTATCGAACGCGGTACACGCGGTGGTCTGAGCCAGTGTTCAAAGAGATACGCGCGGGCCAACAACAAGTACATGCAGTCGTACGATCCATTGAAACCATCGTCGTACTTGATGTATTTCGATGTAAACAATTTGTACGGCTGGGCAATGTGTCAACCTTTGCCCTATGCAGATTTTCAATGGGTCGACGACGTGTCTAGTTTTGATCTATCATCGATCTCGCTTGATTCACCTATAGGCTATATCCTCGAAGTCGACCTCGAGTACCCACAACATTTGCATGATGCGCACACTGACCTACCGTTTTGCCCGACACGCGACAAGCCGCCCGGTAAGCGGCATGACAAGCTCCTCGCAACCTTGCACGATAAGAAGCGTTACGTGATACACTATCGCAACTTGCAACAGTGTACGCGTCACGGGCTCCATATAGCAAAGATTCACCGCATATTACAATTCACGCAATCTCCATGGCTTCGCGATTATATAGAACTCAATACGAAATTTAGAACACTGGCCAAAAACGATTTTGAAAAAAATTTATACAAATTAATGAATAATGCAGTATTTGGCAAAACAATGGAAAATGTGCGTAATCGCGTAGATGTCAAACTCCTGACAAAGTGGGATGGAAGATACGGCGCAGAGGCAATGATTGCGAAACCAAATTTTCATAGTAGAAGTATTTTTTCGGAAAATTTGGTTGCAATAGAAATGCGCAAACTAGAGGTTAAATTATACAAGCCAATTTATGTCGGAATGTGCATACTCGACATTTCCAAGACATGTTTATATGAGTTTCATCACGAATATATGTCACCATTGTATGGTGATAAATGTTGGGTAATGTACACCGACACAGACAGTTTAATATATCACATCGAATGCGAGAATGTTTATGAGAATATAAAACACGACCTCCACAAATTCGATACAAGCGATTATGCCGCGGACAATCTGTACGGTATACCGCTTGTGAATAAAAAGGTACCAGGTCTAATGAAGGATGAAAACAATGGTGCGATAATGACTGAATTTGTCGGACTTAGAGCAAAGATGTACGCCTTGCGAGTCGACGGTGAGAAAGATACGAAAAAGGTTAAAGGCGTCAAGAGTAACGTTGTCGCGAGAACGATAACGTTTGACGATTACATGCAGTGTTTGAATGATGAGATTGAAATGACGCGACCGCAATCATGCATTAGATCAAAATTGCACAAGGTGTACACCATATCGGAAACGAAAATTGCTCTAAGTCCGTACGACGATAAGCGATACATTGTGCCTGATTCTACCGAATATTCTACGTTACCATGGGGACATTATAAAATACCGCTGTAAATATGTATTTTGTAAATAAGAACACGTATATTTTGTAAATAAAATGACTTATTAATATTCATATTGTAATAAATATATACAAGTTTACAATTTTACAATACATTATTTTTGCTTATCCAAGAATTGTGTGAATTATCAAATCCCAGCCACTTTACATAGACTTCATCCCCCCTTTTACGCAACACTTTTTCAACGAGATACACGTCGGGATTAGCGACGCGATGCAACTCGTATTCGTAGAATCCTCCGGCAACGGGTTTTTTGCAGGAATCTTCCAATAGATACGTCACGGGATTAGTTTTCTGCACTTTGATAATTTTAAACACCTCTGTGGTCCAATTTGGCGTGTACCCTTTCTCGAAAATTGTCTTGAATTTACTCACGCGTACCGAGTCACCCACTTTAAATCGCGCGGGAGCAGCGATCTTTACGTGGCTGTACACCGTTGTTAGGAGCTTGTCGGCGATCGCGGGGGTAACATCGATGGGTCGCATACCAATAGTTCGATGCTTTCGCGCGTTGTAATCTGACACGAGGCGCGACAATGAGTCGATCCATCTGTAATTTCCATTGTGTGTAAACATTTTCCACATGTCGTTTTTTAGCGTGCGATTAAATCGCTCGACAACCGATGCCTTCATTACGGAATACGTCGAATAGTGATTGATATTGTATTTCTTCAAGAGTTTCTGCACGTTTGCGTTGTAAAATTCCTTCCCCCTGTCAGTGTGAAGATTTTTCGGACATCTTGCGCCGTCTCGAATTATTTTTGCAATCGCCGTAGTAACCTCATTTCCGCTCTTGGCCTTGAGCGGTACGGCCCATGCGTGCTTGCTCAGCACGTCGATAACGGTGAGTATGTAGTGGTAGCCTCTGTTGAATCGCGTGTAAGGACGCATCTCGACCACATCCGCCTGCCACAGGTCATCGTATCCGCGCACTATGACGCGTCTTCGTGGAAAATTTCTTCTCGCCGGAGCGTGTAGTTCCTCCACCAGCTGCTGCTTCTCAGCTGTTTTCTTCTTACTAGCCATGATGACAAGTAAATGACGCCAAAATCAAGTGTACGTTCTGTCTTATCTATTCACGATGATTTGTAATGATTTGCTGAATCGT
Organism: Leptothorax acervorum; assembly: GCA_035220615.1. Lineage (NCBI taxonomy): Eukaryota > Metazoa > Arthropoda > Insecta > Hymenoptera > Formicidae > Leptothorax > Leptothorax acervorum. The sequence continues at coordinate 3,964 of JASTWQ010000854.1, forward strand.
CTTTTGGAGCTCGTTTAGGGCAATCTGCACGTTATTTTGGAACGCGACCATCTTTCTCTCGATTTCATCCTGTCGATTCTTCAAAATTTGTATGCTCTGTTGCACGTATTGTTTGTTGGCAGCATCGCCATCATCTACAGGTAGCGCTACACGTCGAATCTTGCGCGATTTTGCATCGAAGTCAGTGGCGACCACGCAAAGAGCGTTATCGCGCACGTAATTTCTGAGTAATCCGCTCCATTGATAGTACGGTTCCGCTCCGCCTCTTCCGAGCGATATGCCAAACTTGTTGATCGGCATTTCAATGTTGATTGAATGGTTCACTGACGCGTGGTTTAATTTATAATAAGCTCAGCCTCGCGAAGTTCCTCGATAATCGATAGAATCTCGTTGTTGTGACCGTTGTGGCCCGCTTGGCGCGAAGCTTGGAGCAATCGGAGACGGTCTACGAGCTCATTGGGGTCGTCCCAATGAACATAATCGATTTTGTTGTCGTTTAATGTCACAGCACGCGGTATACCTCTTCCAGTTTTTTGGCCTGATATCAGCGGTTTGATTATTTGTGTGTATTTGTATCCCCCATTGCCACTTAATCGACCGTTCGGATCATTATTACGTTTATGCGCGCTTGTCATCAACAGCATGCTCTTATACGTTTGCATGTCGTCCACCGTGTAGATGTCGTCATCGGGGACTTTCTTGAAGATTAACTCGTAAAGACCGGGTGTGCCGACATATCGTACGCCGTCGATAAAAATGTTATCAGCGCTGTTCACGTCAAAACGTTTACTACCAAACTTCATTCCATCATCGTCGAATTTAACACCGTAAACGTTGTCCATACCCTCCTGTTTGCCACTCAGGACAGGCATGAGATACTTTAGGCTTAATGGGCCCAATTGATCTAGCAACACTTCTCGACCCTCCTGCGTTTGCAACTTATTTCGAACGGATGTCACGAGCGAGTCGTCCGTGGTTTCGAAAACATCCCCGTTTACGAGTGAATCAAGCGTTGTAGGTTGTACTGTTTTCACTGTCGTGGACGGTGTAGAGGTTATCGGCGGTACATCCTGTGGAGCTTTTAATTTACGCGGTTGTAAAATTTTGACTGTTTCGTTCAGAGTAGATGGCACTGTTTTCGATCGTCTCAACTTTGACGTAACCGGAGTTGAAGCCATTACAACGTCATCAAACGAGGCATTTGATCGTTTTCGCTTGGAGCTGTCAAACGACTCTAACATTTCAGGTTCTTCGCCAACGGTGTTTTCGACAATCTGCTTTAAAGGCTCGATGATGGGTTTAAAGTGTCTCTCCAACGCGATATCTTCCTCCATTTTACCGGTTTTTAATGCGCGATACTTTTTGCGAATCGAATCGCTCGTTTTCACAATTTGCTTGGCTATCCTCTCGCGATCTCTAGTCTCCATGCTGCTGGTGTCCATATTGCGACAACGTTGTCCAGCCAACGCGTTGATAACAACTAAACGCGTTACGGTATCGCAAAGTCGTTAAATCCTTTTCTATATCGACCATTTGAAAGCGCGCTGTCTTTGTCTATCACCACGAATCCATACTTTTGCTGCCAACAAGTATGACACAATTTGCTGAAATTTTCGAAAGACATGTCGGTGTTTACGTGATCGTTGTATACGTGTTTTAGATTGGTACCATCTTGTTTAAACAAAATCAATAAATTTGCGTTGTCGCGTATAAGATGCTTCGGTATCTTTGCGTACGTCTGACAAAGATAGAAGGAGTCGACGGCTGCGTGCCGACCCATTGAAAAGTATTCTCTTATCGTGTCTTGCTTGTCGCACGCCACGTCATCAAAGATAAAAATAGAATTCGGAAGCGCCTCGCTCGGTGGAATGACGTCACTGTTATTCGAAAAAGTAAAGTAGCCAATCTCTTCTATCGGTGTTAATATATTCTCCAAGTATCGATATTTTGGTTGTTGCAGCGATTTCGAGTACACGTACACGTTCTCGAAGCGTACACCGTGCGGACTTTCCAGCAAGCTTATCAACACGTTTGTCTTACCACAATTCGATGGACCACAGATGATACCGCGTATAGAAATTGGTAGCATGTCTCCATGTTTACGTACCTCTTTCATTAACTGTACCTTATCATCAAAGTTTGTCACTTTGATCACCCGCGATTGTCGCACGAACCGCATGTTATCTCCCCTCCACAACAAATGTAAAACGGTATCGTGAAAACCGGCCTATTTATACAGGAGCGTAGAGCTGAGACGCTCAGTACTCAAAATGTTTTTGCTACTGTCAGATAACAGCGATATTTACAATTTAACGACCGAACAGTTGAAATATATTCCAAAGGTCATTCTACTACGGCAGTTTTACAATTACATAGATTATTTGTGGGATAAATTTCCCGAACATATCAAGGCAGATTCGGAGATTCAGCAATATCGTCGGTGTTTGAAACATTATAATTTACCGCATCATCAAACGCATATCGACGGTCCACCGCCGTTGATAAAGAACTGCAGCGAATGTCAGCGATAGTAAAAGGCCGCGGCTTATTAAATCGCGCGATAAACGCACTTCCGATCGAATTACATATCCCCGGCTATCAGTTTTGTGGTCCGGGCACTCATTTAGAAACACGATTGGCGAGAGGTGATCAAGGTATTAATCCATTGGACGCAGCGTGTCGCGAGCACGATATAGCCTATTCGCATAGCAACGATCTCGCAAAACGACACGTGGCTGACAATATACTCGCTGCGAAAGCGCGAAAACGCATTACAGCGAAAGATTCAACTCTGGGAGAGAGAGCTTCCGCCACAGCTGTCTGGGCGGCCATGAAAACCAAGACAAAACTCGGAATGGGTTTGAAAACAAAAAAGAAGAAGAAGAACAAGCGAATACTTCCGGTTGCAAAACGCGGTGGTATCCTACCGATCCTACCGTTGTTGGGAGTTCTCGGTTCATTGGTCGGCGGAGCGGCAGGAGTCGCAAAGGCTGTGAACGATAACAAAGCCGCGCGGCGTCAGCTGGAAGAATTGAAACGTCATAATCGCGCCATGGAAGGTCATGGACTTTATCTCGCTCCGTATAAACGTGGGCGGGGAGTCTCGAAAAAAAAAAAAAAAACGTCGAGACGCTAAAAATTCCGAAGGGTGTAACTACAAACGTACAACTACAACAACTAGCGAAGCGTATGCGCATTCCATATTTTAGGGGTATTTTCATGCGTACTACTTTACCAACGGGAGGAGTTGGTCAAAACGAAAGTGGTATCGTAAACTTGGATAATGCTGAGGGACCGGGTACTCACTGGGTGGCATACGCGAAGAGAGGACATCGAGCCATATATTTCGACAGTTTTGGCAATCTTCGACCGCCTAGGGAATTGGTGCAGTATCTAAAGAATGTGACACAAATCGTGTACAATCGCACGCCTTATCAGCGATACGATCAGAGCAATTGTGGACAACTGTGTTTGCACTTTCTACAGACGGTTGACGATCAATTTAAAGACTGGCGTTGCGGTGTTTGAACTCAGTATTATTTCAAACATGTCACTGACATTTACGCTCACAGGCAAGAGTAGCATCCTCGCGGTAAGCTACTTTCCTGCTGTGGATTTGAGCGATGGCAATTACGAGCTCGGTTTGACAGATTTTGAAACCTATTATACGATACCAAATGTAAATTCTTCGAACAATAAATTCTACTTTGATGACAAGGAGATTGCCATTCCCGAAGGATCATACGAACTGTGTGATATAGATACGTATCTGAAACGCGCCATTTTACGGTCCAACGATGTTGCGAGAAAGAAACATGTCGGCGAAGATGAAGAGTACCCACTGGTTATTCGAGCTAACAACAATACGATGAAGAGCGAGATCAAGTGTACTTATCGGGTAAATTTCACCAAACCGAACAACATTGGATCGCTGCTAGGATTTTCAGCGAATCGCGTACTGGAGCCGCGACAATGGCACGAATCGGACGTACCGATAAATATTATTAGCGTAAACATCATTCGCATAGAATGTAACGTGACCGCGGGTGCGTACAGTAACGACAAGTATGTGCACACGATACACGAATTTTCACCGAGTGTGCCTCCAGGATATAAGATATCGGAAACGCCGGCACAGATCATTTACCTTCCGATCACCGTACGGAGCATTACGGACCTAACAATTCGCGTTGTGGATCAGGACGGTCGGTTGATTGATTTTCGTGGAGAAGAGATCACCATTAGATTGCATGTGCGAAGACGTCAGTGGTAACGTGAGATGCTCATACTGAACGAAGCCGAACAGGTGCAACAGACGCGAAACATAATTAGAAAGACAATTCGATCGCCGAAGAAGAAACTCACCGCGTCGAACGTTGAATTTTTAAAATTATTGGGTTTTGTCGTGCGAAATGGCTAATATCTTGAACATTGGAGGTGAACCGATCTTTGACGACAGCGTCGTCAAGATTGAGTCTCATACATACAATCCATACGCTAACACGACGTTTGGGCATAGCGATGAGATAAGAATACCCATACAACAGCAAGATTTATACACGTTGCCGTGTGAAAGCTTTCTCTACGTCGAAGGAATATTAAAGATAAAGAAAAGGAATGACGAGTCTGTGGCAACGCTTGTAAATAATTGCGTGGCGTTCATGTTTGACGAAATTCGATATGAGCTTAACGGCGTGGAGATTGATCGCAATAGAAACGTTGGAATAACCAGTACTATCAAGAATTATGTATCGCTAACGTATGACAGTGCTATAATCATGCGGAATGCTGGATGGGACGTTGGATCGAGCATACCGGACGGATATTTCAATTTTTGCGTACCGCTCAAGATGTTGCTAGGCTTTTGTGAGGATTACAAACGCGTGGTTGTTAACGCTCGTCATGAATTAATTTTGATACGAGCGCGTAGCGATAACAATTGCATTGTAGGAAATCCGACGACGGAGCCGGAAATTGAATTGTTTAAAGTACAGTGGCGAATGCCTCATGTTACATTAAACGAGGTCAATAAATTGTCCCTGTTACGGGCTTTGGAAAGCGGGCGATATCTTAGTGTCAGTTTTCGCTCGTGGGATCTGTATGAGTATCCCCTGTTGCAGAGCACGACCAAGCATTCGTGGGCTGTCAAGACTACGACTCAGCTAGAGAAGCCGCGATATGTTATCTTTGCGCTGCAGGCCGGTCGCAAGAATATTATGTCTCAAGATGTTAGCATATTCGATGACTGTAACTTGACCAATATCAAGCTTTATCTAAACTCTGAATTTTATCCGTACGATGATTTGAATCTAGATTTTGGTAAAAAACGATACGCCGTTCTTTTTGATATGTATGCACGTTTTCGTAAAGCTTATTACGGATACGACTGCTACGAAACGTTGTGCACCGTGGCCACATTCCTGGCAAATGGACCTTTTGTTGTCATCGATTGCTCGCGACAAAACGAATCTGTCAAGAGCACCACCGTGGATGTGCGAATAGAATTTGACTGCAAAGAGAATGTACCTGCAAATACTACCGCCTATTGCCTCATCTTGCATGATCGCGTAATCGAATATTGCCCTCTGTCTAACGTAGTGCGCAAAATCATGTAAATTGCACTATTTGCAAATATTTCGATATAAGAGAGACAGATGTATCGCGATAAACTATAGTATAAATTGTTACTTCGCTGCATCATGATCATGCCAACGTTTGTCGATCTGCAAGGATTTATCGTCGGAATGAAATTTGTCGTAAAGGAGGTGGCGGTGTTGAAAAACGGAACCATTCTGGCGCATTACATTTTTACATGCCCCATGCCATGGAATCTCCTTACAAAATCCGACAAATCATGTGCTTCATGGTTGATTGCTAATCACCATAGATTACGATGGGAAGACGGGATGGTCCCATACAGCATGGCGAAACGTCTGATTACATCGGCAGTGCTTGGTACAGAAAAGAATGACGAGACGTCAACTCTCGTGTACGTCAAGGGATGCCAGAAACGAGAATGGCTGGTGGATATGCTTGAGAATGATGTGAGAGAAAACCTAATCATGGAGACTTTGGATGCAGATTACGAAGATATCGAATCCTTAAATAATCTAGATGTTACTAATACTGTGCGATGTGGAAAACATGTTAAGAATTGTGCATTACAAAATGTATTTAAAATATTTAACTGGTGGTCGCAACGCCAGAAAAAGTTGCAATCTTTTTAGAAATAAATTATATAAACGTTAAAATGTTTTATTTTCTTTTCCCTTTTTCCACATAGTTATTAGATGTGTCCTATGTGAAGATGCAATTACATTTTCTTTACGTATGTATGTATGTATGTATGTATGTATGTATGTATGATGTACGTATGTATGTATGTACGTACGTATGTATGTACGTATGTATGTACGTATGTATGTATGTACGTATGTATGTACGTATGTATGTACGTACGTATGTCATATCAATGTCTCGATGATTTCATCAAACACATACGTTTGCATGGAACCATTGTCCATACATCGTATCTCGTATGAAGGTTCTGGGTCAAATTTCGCAAAGTGTTGATCGTTGGCTAGTGTCCTGCATGATAAGGACTCATCAAGCTACTTTTTCTCCGAATTTTTTATCATGGCTCGGTTACACCTTCCCCTTAAATTTTTCTTTCGCTCGTTCAGTTTGTCTTAAGCAGTCAAACGACTAAGATGCGGTACAGTAAGCTGTGCATTAGGTGTCGAAAAATGTTCGCGCCGGCGACGTGTGATGCATGCATGCGCGAATATTGGATACGCGCCGCGCGTGCCGCGCATAACGCCGCTGGACCGTCTCCGCGGTCACCGTCGCCGAGTTCATCTCGGCGGTCTCCGCGGTATGTCGAGGTTGAGCCTCGCGAGTTCATCCTCCACCCGCTGCATGTGACGGTGGACGTAGCTACAGGGGCGCGAGTTGTAATAGTGCCTCGTGAGACATAATAAAATTTGGTAAGTACCTTATTTTAAAGTTTTAAAATTGAGGATCCGTTTTTGCACAATTTTGAGTTTTTAGATTTAATTATTTACTTTTTCTACAGCTCAGCGACGAGTCCTCTTGGGCGTGGTGGAGGAGGAGGAGGTTCATCATTTATTTTTTGTACCTTTTTTCAAAATTAAATGTATAATAATTTAAAAAAAGCTTAAATTTATTATCCTTCCACCTCTCCCTTCCAATTCCTTAAATTGCATTAATTAAATATTTAAAATTTAAATACCTGACGGTAGAACGCTACCGCGTCGTTTAATAATAAAAAACTGCGACTTTTCTATTTTTAAAAGCAAATATTTTAAAAATATGCACCTGCTTTAGTAATAAATACGCGAATAAAAATGAACATCTGAGAGCGGGAGAGAGGACGCAAACGGGAGCGGATGGAGAATACGAGGAGGTATAGGTAAGAAGGTGAGTATGAGAGAAAACGTGAAGAGGTAAGTAGAAAGAGAATGTGATATGCAAGCGCGGTGATGTCACGCTGATCCGCGGTCGACGCGAGCGGTAGTCCGGACCCCCTCACCGTGGACCCCCCTACCCGCGGGCCCACCGCGTCCTCATCCTCGCGGCCCCATCTTTTACATACATGTATGGTATGTATGTATGGTATGTATGGTATGTATGTATGGTATGTATGTATGTATGGTATGTATGTATGTATGTATGTATGTATGTATGTATGGTATGTATGTATGTATGGTATGTATGTATGTATGGTATGTATGTATGGTATGTATGTATGGTATGTATGTATGTATGTATGTATGTATGTATGTATGTATGTATGTATGTATGTATGTATGGTACGGTGATGTCACGCTGATCCGCGGTCGACGCGAGCGGTAGTCCGGACCCCCTCACCGTGGACCCCCCTACCCGCGGGCCCACCGCGTCTTCATCCTCGCGGACCATGGCGCGGTTCCCCCTCTCCCGCAGGCCGCCGCGATACGAACGTACATACGTACGTACATACATACATGCATACATACGTACATACATCATACGTACCGCTTGTTGTAGAGACATACAGGTCAGTATGACGGGTTGCCCATTCATGCAGGCGCGCACGCGGAAACGATATATGATGTGACGTCACGCGGGTTGCAGTCCGGACCCCCCTCACCGCGGGCCACCGCGTCCGCATCCATCGCGGCCCATAGCGCGGTTCCCCCTTTCCCGCGGGCCGCCGCGATGTCAGTAAACGCGGTTCCCCCTCTCCCGCGGACCCCTCGCCCATCAGGTATGGAGTACCCCGCGTCGCGGAACCCCCCTCCCCCTCTCCCCCCCCGCCAACATTTGGCCCCCTCCCTTGCCCCCGCGGACCCCTCGCCCACCGGGTATGGAGTACCTCGCGTCGCGGAACCCCCCTTCCCCTCTACCCCCCTCGCCAACATTTGGCCCCCTCCCTTGCCCCCGCGGACCCCTCGCCCACCGGGTATGGAGTACCCCGCGTCGCGGAACCCCCCTTCCCCTCTACCCCCCTCGCCCTAGGTTGGGTTCGAACCGGTGTAGTATACCTACTGGAAAAGTTAATGGAAAAAGACCAAGAGGAAGATCGCCAAACAGATGGATAGACCAGCTGCGGCCCCTGGTGGGGAGTTCCATTCACGAGGCGACTCACTTGGCGCTGGATCGGGGGGCTTGGAGCGACCAAGTTAAAAGTGTGATCACCGTAGCGTCACCATGAAGCGCCGCCACGCCCTGTCAAGGGCAAAGGATTGAGGAGGAGGATTGGAGCATTAGGCTGTACCAATATTAAAATACAATCACCAGGTAGTAATAATGCTGAAATATTTTGAAATAGGAAGCAATTCTTTTCTCTAAACGTACAACTGTTGCTGATCCATTTCTAAAAATAAGGGATATAGTAATGCGGTGGCCAGGATCTTGTTATGATAGCCACATATTCAAAAATTCTGCTTTATATGCTTCCTTAGAAACTGGCCGGTTTGGAGAAAACGTGTTAGTAGCGGATAGTGGCTATCCAGTAAACCTTATTTATTGAATCTTCTGCAGCAAGTGAGAAATAACGCAGAGGCACTTTATAATGAATCATTAGTCCATACAAGAAATGTTGTAGAGAGAAAATATGGAGTATGGAAAAGGAGATTTCCAGCATTGGCGATGGAAATACGTCTAAAACTAGACACAATTATGGTAGTAGCTACAGCAGTTCTACATAATATAGCCTATGACAAAAAAGAAAGAATATCACCGATAAATCACCAACAGGAAATTGCTATTAATAGTATTAATAATATCCCTGTGCAAAATGCTGAATGTGACATTATTGGAATAAATGAAAATAATCGAACAGAACACAATTTTATTTATAATTATTTTACAACTTTATAATTATATTTCTTTAATAATAATAATTATTATATATGATGACATTTTCTTAACATATATTATATAACATATTGTTTATCAAATTCAAAAGGTAATTATTTAGAAAAACTTACACAGCTTGGATAACTGACCTTGACATATGTTGTCAAGGACATGATTCTGAGTGACTTTTCCTTATAACTTAATCGGCGGTCTCGTATAATTTTTTAGATATACTTACATAAATATACGGTATTTATGCATAAGAGGGGTCTTCTCTCCGATTTGCTTTATTTTTAAATATGTTATTGGGGGAGTCTTCCCGAGTCATTTCATATATATATATATAAGGGTTGGACTCAAACAGCTTCGGAGATACAGGCTGAAAAAGAATAAAAATAATAAATACGAAAATAAACGTTTGATGATGATTTATTCAACACTGTCATTAGTTATCTGAAAGATTTCAGCCATTGCATCAAAGAATGCGGTAATCCGAGTGTCAAAGTTATATTTGGCGATGCATGAACGAAGAAAAGTTATTTAAAGCAGCGAATCGTTTGTATATTGAACAGTCTTTTTATTAAAGCAGAGAATGTGCTGTACAGATATTAAGCGTCGAAGTTAACGAAACAGAAATAATTTGTTAAAGCAGAGAATAGTTGGTATATGAAAAGTACATATAAATATGTATTTTTTATTTACCAACCGTTCTTTGCTTTAACAAATTATTTAACAAATAATTTGTTAAAGCAAAGAACGAATTATTTAACAAATAAAAAAGAATTATTTAACAAATAATTTGTTAAAGCAGAGAATATGTAGCTTTTCATATACCAACTATTTTCTGCTTTAACAAATTATTTAATGCATATCGCTTGACTTTCGATGATGAATATGTCGCAGCCACATGATGTACAATTGTACACATACACACACACGGGGGGGTGCTGCAAGGGGGGGCCTTTGGCCCCTTCTCCCGCACCCCCTCCGCCGGTAGGCAGGATGAGCCTGGCTTTACAACTTAGCATGTACCTTCGGCCTCCCCCCTACACTTCTCCGCGCGCGCGCGCGCGTGTGTGTGTATGTGTACACCATGTGGCTGCGACATATTCATCATCGAAAGTTAAGCGATATGCATTATAAGTATATTTATATAAGTATATCTGAAAAACTACACGAGACCGCCGATTAAGTTATAAGGAAAAGTTACTCAGAATCATGTCCTTGACAACATATGCCAAGGTCAAAGTCATCCGAGCTGTGTAAGTTTTTCTAAATAATTACCTTTCAAAACATTCTGTATGTGTATTTAAATATGTATTAAAATGTATACATGTATTAAAACATTTTTGTAATAAATATTTATGTACGAGAGAGAGAGAGAGAGAGAGAGAGAGAGAGAGAAAGAGAAAGAGAGAGAGAGAGATCTATCAACTTCATAATTATTACTTTTGTGCTACCAAAAATAAAGAAACTCATTTAAACTTAATTGATAAAATATCTAAATCTTTAGCATAACAACTTTGAAATAATGCATAAAGAAATTTCTAAAAGCAAGAAATATTTTATTTTGCAGTAGGTACTGGAAGATATAGTTTTATGTTTGTCCTAAGAAGTTAACACTTATCACTTATACAACTAATCATTGACAAATGGAAAAAAAACAACTTTATACATTAAACTCACATATAAATTAATAATATTAATGACTGTTTGATTAAAGAGCGTATTTAGCACACAATTTTTAATTTTTCGGGTATAATAAAATAAGAAATAAATTACAGAGAATCAGAAAATTATGCCAAAAATAAACGAAACATTTAAGAAGAAAAAAGTTACTTATGCAAATAATCTTTGACTAGCAAGATATTAATGTATACAATATAAAAAATTAATAAGAACTTACACATGAAAGTAATAAAAAAAACGAGAACTAAACTAATCATATTCATAACGATGGATGTGCATAGACAATGCAACATAAGTCCCAGTCTACAATAGGTGTTCTAAGACCTATTTCTACTGTCCTTGGTTTTAATCTGAATCTATAGTAAAATTTATGTTCATTGTATTCTTCAAAATAATTTACCTTTGGTCTAAATAATCGTCTTTGCCTTGGTTCAAAATTTTCATCACTGCTATATACATTTATGTGTATAACCATTTTGCTTCCTTATAGAGAATACTTTGCTTTCGTGAAAAAAATTTTTTTAAGTTGCCGCTGCCAAAGTGTTCAAAATGTTGTAAAACGTCAAAAAATTGCATTTAAAAAAATGGCCGTGTGTATGTGTGTGTGTGTGTGTATGTACGGATTTCATGTGCGTGGTTGCTCTAACTTCCGCAAATTTTAAGATATTGGGATGAATTATTTTTTTAATCTATAGAGTATTATGTAAGAAAGGTTGAATTTGGCGATAATCGGTAAAGCGGTTCGTTTTTAATAAAATTTAGAATTTTTGGAGAAATGTCCGTAGTTGCTCTAACTTCCGCAAATTTTGAGATATCGGTCTATTTCTAATTCTATTATATTCTTCAGTCTTGTCTACCTTTATTTCATATATAATTCTTTAAGATTTGGTTGATTAGACACAGCTTTATAAGCTTCCTATGTTTGTACGCATTTCCCGAATTTTTAAACGTCTGTATCTCAAGAACTAATCGACCAAATCTTAAAGAATTATATATGAAATAGGAGTAGAAAAGACCTAAGAGTATAATAGAATTAAAAAAAATTGCCAATATAATTAAAGAAAGTGTACAAATTAGAAACTTGCACATTGCTTCTTATGTACGGATTCCCCAAAATTTCAAACGTCTGTATCTCAAGAACTAATCGACCAAATCTTAAAAAAATATATATGAAGTAGAAAAGACCTAAAAATATAACAGAATTAGAAAAAATTGCCAATATATTTAATTATTGGCTGGCAACGAGAAGTTCTTAATTTGTTATATTTTTTAAATTATTTTACATTTTATATTTGTTAGGTATTAATAAATAATAATATTTATTTAACTTCGGCTGCTGCCAAGAAGTGGACTGGTTTACAACATGTTCCTTAACACACCCATCCATCCACACATCGCCCGTCAATCACAACAATTTTGACGGGATCATTCCTCACGCTAAAGCTCGCCATTATTTGTCACTCTGCTCTTGCCTATCTTTTCTCATCTCCGCTTCTATCTTTTTCCTGTCTCTATATAATTTCCTTAATATTTTTTCTTTGGTTGTATCTAGTTTATCGTTCCATAGTCTATCTATTCTTTTCCTGTTATCCCTCCCTAGTTCTATAAACCGGTTCTTTATACTGCTGCACTCCTCCACATAGTGCTTCAAATTATCCCTTCCCTCCTTGCAGAACAAACACATTTTTTCCTCTTCCCCCCACCAATACATGTTCTCCGATTCCATGTTACCACATCTCAGATTTATCAGGGCTCTAATACTATCCCCTTCGATCTGTTTATCTATGTTTGCCCTCTTTAGATATTCCGGTCTATTTCCGTCTCTCTCTAGCTCTTTATACTTCCTGTTATACTTTGACTCTATTATATTATTCTCTTCCATTTGCCTCTGTATCTCCCAGTCTCTTAATTTAATCTCTTCACATAAGTTCCTCCCTTCTCTCCTTAACGACTCGACTGCTTCTACCCCCCACCCGTTTCTATTGTAGTACTTTTCTCTCTCTCTACCATATCTGTCTTTCCATTTGTTTTTCTCTTTCTCTATCCAACATTTCTTGACCCACCTGCTCTCATCCATATCCCTAATTTTTTCCTCATATCCCATTGCCCTTCCACCCCATCCTATCCTAAGCTTTCTCAACCCCAGTTCCGTCGACATTAGGTATCTTGGAGTACAGAACTTTAAATCGAAAACCCATCTTGCGTAATCTAGCATAATTTTTTCCAATTCCTTTTTTTCTTCCCATCCCCAAATTTCCACCCCATACGATATCACACTCTGGACTAGGTAATTAAACAAACTTCCTCTCCTTATGAAATCATCTTTACACATCCGTTCTCCAAGACCCCACGTCCTATTTACCGCAATTCTACCTTTTCTAGCTAATTCCTTAATGTGATCTTTGCAGTTCCCTCTATTATTAAACACGAAACCTAAATATTTAAAAGTCCTAACCTCTTCTATCTCATTTTCTCCCCATTTCCATTTCTCTTTCTTCTCCCTACTTTCTTTGTTAAACACTAACATCTTTGTTTTATTGGTACATAATATCATTTTCCTCCGTTTTAGAAACCTCTTTATTGTGTCCATCATGTCTAACATTGCTGTTCTATTCTTTGCTACGAACACCATATCATCCGCATATTCTAGCGACCATACTCTAGTGTTACCTAGCTTTACGCCTCCTATCTTCTTTCCTCTAGCTCTTTTCTAATGTCCGCTATATACAGATTGAATAGGAGTGGACTCATTACACAACCCTGTCTGACTCCTTTTGTAATTCTGAATTTCTCCGTCAGGCCCTCTTTTGTTCTTATTGCAACTTCAGTCACATCATATATTGCTTCTATTCTCCTTATAAGTTCTTCATCTATTTCCTTTTCTCTCAAGATCTTCCATAGTTGCTCTCTTTCCACCTTGTCGAACGCCGCTTTTAGGTCTACGAATAAGGCATACAATTTGTCTTTCTTTCCTTCCTTATCTACTCTTTGGACCAGGTGATCCAGGACAAAGATGTTATCCACCGTTGCCCTCCCACTTCTGAAACCCGCCTGGCTCTCTGGAAGCAGATCCTTTAGATCCACCTCCCTCTCCAGACGGCATCTGAGAACCTCCGCATAAATCTTATATGCAGAGCATAGAAGCGAGATTCCTCTATAATTTTCTACCTTTTCCTCATCTCCCCTTTTGTGTAACGGGACTATGATTGACGTTTTCCAGTCTTCAGGTAGCTTTCCCTCTCTCCAGATGTGTTTCAGCAGGTCCACCAGCTTCCTCTTAACTGAGCCGCCTCCATACATCCAGGCTTCCATTGGTATTCCATCGGAACCTGTGGCCTTATTCCTCTTCATCCTTTTGATAGCCTTTTCTATTTCTTCCTCGTTCAACTGTAGTTTTGGCTGTTCGACTTCTTCTCTTTCTTCACTTATTCCTTTCCTGTTCGGTTGTATCTTCTCCTTATCCGTATATTCCAATAGCTCCTTAAAATAATTTGTCCACTCATTTCCTCCGATGTTATTTATTTTCCTTACCTTTTTCTTTCTTTTTTTGTTAATAAATTTCCATACTTCAGCTCCATTCTTTATATTCTTTAGTTCTTCTTCTTCCATTTCCCTCTTCTCCTTCCTCTTCTGTTCGAGTAGGGTCTTCAGGTTTCTTCTTTCTTCCAGATATCTTCCTCTTTCTAGTTTTCCCACTCTCCATTTCTTATAAAGTCTTTTCACGCTCCTTTTCTTCCTTGTACATTCCTTGTCCCACCAATCTTTGTGGCCAATCTCTCTCCTCGTCGAATTTATTCTTTTCTTTACCATAGCCTCATGTACCATCTTTTTAAGATTTGTCCATTTTTCTTCTATAGTTTCATCTTGCTGTGTCTCCACAAATGTATTCTTGTTCGTTTCTTCCTTATATCTCCTTATTGCCTCCTTATCCCAACAGATCCTCCATCTTCCTTCTGTTGACTCTACGTCGTCTGCGTTAGTCCCCTCCTCTTCTTCCTCTCTTCTTTCTTTATCCTCAATTGTCGCACAGACAGGCATGTGGTCTGAGTCCACCCTCGCATCTACCTCAAATTTGTCAATTCTATGATACATTCTCTCGCAAACTATCATATAGTCTATCACCGTATTTCCTCTCGCTCCTACAAAAGTATATTCGCCGTTCCAGTCGCCGTTCGTTGTGCCGTTTAGTAAGTACCATCCTTTACTCTGTATAAACTCTATTAAGTTCCTACCCCCTGTCCCTATTATTTTGTCTTTACTTCTCCTCTCTGTGTTACCTTCATCTTCTTCTCCCCCTCCCAATTCCCCTGTTCTTATATTAAAATCCCCTCCTATTATAATATGCTCTCTATCCTTCTTTCCTAACCATCTCTCTATTGTCTCCTCCACCCTACTCCAATTATCCTTATTGTAGACCGAAATAATGTTAATTCTTTCGCCGTCCGTCAGGATTTCCGACAGTATTAGACCTTCTTCTTCATTTTTAATCATTTTTGATCCTAATTCCCCCCAGCTTTTCCTTCTTCCCAATACAAAACCTCCTATCGCTCTACCTTTCTTTTTTATTCTCTTCGCATGACTGCACACCCATTCATGTGTGTTCGGTAATAAATTCTTAATATTATCCCATTTTTCTGCGTCTACCCATGTTTCGCTTAAACTTACAAAATCGAATTCCCTGATATATCTCCAGAAATCTCTGTCTTTGTTTACTAATCCTGCTACATTCCAGAAGAGTATTTCCACCTTTCCTTTTCTCCTACGACGGTTATCTCTCTCCCTTTCTCCTTCTTCCTCATTACATACGTTATCCACGTTATCTGTGTCCGTCGTCACCTCGTCTCTACACGTCTCCACTGCTTGGCTTCCCTTTATAAATTTTTCTTTTCTATTAGCTTATTTTCTTCCTCGCTCCATACATACCTCCTACCTTGTATCTCTAGCTTCCTATAACCTATTTTTACCCGCTTTCCTTCTGTTTTCTCTTTCCATGCCCTTTCTTTTATCCGTCTTTGCACCTCTCTGTCCTCAAAGGTCAGGTCGTGATCTATGAAAATTTTCTTGGTTCCCAGCTTCTTCTTCTCCTTCATGATGCTATCCTTCGATTCCCAGCAGTCCATTTCAACTATTACTATCTCTCTACCTTCTTTGCCTGCTGGCCGCATCTTCTTTACTCCCGCTTTTGCACCAAACTCCCTCTCAAGAAACGTTTCCGCTGTGTCCGTTAAGCTTTTGTTTTCCTCTTTATGTAATCCTCTGATTACTAGATTATTTTTCTTTTCCTTCCTTTCCTTCATATTTCTTTCTCTCTTCCTAACCATCTCCGCCACCTTTCCCACAATCTCCTCCATTTTGCCGCCGGTCGCCTCTTCCGTTGTGTTTGCACTCCTTCGTTCAATCTTCGATAATCTCCCTTCTATCTTATCCATCCTTTCCTCTATCTTTTCTTCTTTTTTCCTCCGTCCCTCTTCTAAGACGCTCATCCTTTCTCTCATCTCTCTCATCTCGTTCCTCAAGTCCCTCATCTCGTCTCTAATTTCTCTCAGGATTGCTAATAGCGAACCATCCTCTTCATCCTTCTTTGTTACCGGCAGATCTCCTTCCTCTTCTCTCTTCTTCCCTGCAGCACCGACTCCTTCTTTCGATTTTTCTAATCCTGGTGGCGTTCTCACAGTCTTGTTATCTCTTTTAAAAATTTCCTTCGTAAGTTGTTCTTTTTCCTCTCTTTTCCTCTTAGCTTTCGCTAACTCACATGCCGTGCTATTGTCGCTTGTCATAAACTCCAATATGCTGACCGAGCTTGATCTTTCTCTCATTCTTAACTCCTCCTTTGTAAGTCTTCCTTTTCCTCTCTTTTCTTCTTTTGAAGTGGCAAAGATTTCTTTACCCGTTTTCTCACTGCTTGGACTATCCAAAGTTGTAGCCGGATTCCCATCTTTATTCCCTATTGCTGCCTTCTCACTCTCGCCTGCTTCTCCCTCCATCCTGTCCGTCGCTCGTTCACTCCTACTAGCCAATCTCTTTAGCCGCTGCCTATATACCCAGACTGTTCCGTCTAGTGTCGCTACCTACTCTATGCGTGACGCAAATCTCTCCCCCTTTTGGAACGCACAGCGTTATTCTCCCGCCTTCCCTCACCTAACCTCTCTTTCTCTCTAAAACATTTAACGCTCTTTTCCTTCACTAATTATTATTTCCCTACTACATCTATTATCCTATCCTAAATTTAAGTTCTTCTTCCTACCTTTCTATCGGTTTAACGCCTATCTCGCCTCTTATTTCCCTCTAAACTCTCGCCTAATTTATCCGCACCTCTCACACGCATGCACAACACACACGCTCCACTAACCAAGTTCTTGTTAGGTTTAATTAACATAGCAGACATTACGTTAAATCAACACATGAATGTGTTGATTACTTAACACAAAAACTTTAACCAGCAGATTTTTCCACAAAAGTACAAAATTTTTTCAACAGTGATAGGTACGAGTATCTGGTAAGAATTAAGCTTATATCTGGGAATTATTTGAATAAATCTTGGCTCTTGCACTATATGCGTTGTTTTCTTGGAGATAGATGCTGTCACGCCATATGATAATACGTAACGTTACAATTTGCTTTTATATATTTTTTTTATTTATTTTGCTTCCTCATAGAGAAAGCTTTGTTTTCGTGAAAAAAATTTTTTGTTAGTTGCCGCTGCCAATGTGTTCAGAATGTTGTAGAACGTCGAAAAATTGCATTTAAAAAAATGGCCGTGTGTATGTGTGTGTGTGTGTGTATGTACGGATTTCATGTGCGTGGTTGCTCTAACTTCCGCAAATTTTAAGATATTGGGATGAATTATTTTTTAATCTATAGAGTATTATGTAAGAAAGGTTGAATTTGGCGATAATCGGTAAAGCGGTTCGTTTTTAATAAAATTTAGAATTTTTGGAGAAATGTCCGTAGTTGCTCTAACTTCCGCAAATTTTGAGATATCGGTCTATTTCTAATTCTATTATATTTTTCAGTCTTTTCTACCCCTATTTCATATATAATTCTTTAAGATTTGGTTGATTAAACGAGGCTTCATAAGACTTTTATGTATGTACGGATTCCTCGAAATTTTAAACGTCTGTAACTCAAAAACTAATCAACCAAATCTTAAAGAATTATATATGAAATAGGGGTAGAAAAGACTGAGAATATAGTAGAATTAGAAAAACATTACCAATATATTGAATAAAAGAGTGAGTAAATTAGAAACTTGCACATTGCTTCTTCATAATTTTTTTCGCTTATATACATATAACTCAAGAATTGATCAACCAAATCTTAAAGAATTATATATAAAATAGGGGTAGAAAAGACTGAAGAATATAATAGAATTAGAAAAAAATTGCCAATATAATAAAAAAGTGTACAAATTAAAAACTTGCACATTGTTTCCTCATTATTTCTTTTGCTTATATATAATTCATTAGTCTAAAGTCCAATGGGATGGCACCCAGAAGAGGATGAAGCCCGTAAAATTTATATGAGTTATATAAAAATAAAAAATGTGCAAATTCTTAATTTGCACCCTTCATCAGTTTTATTTGCAAAACCCTTTATTTGAAAAACTTTATCAGTTATTTCCCTCTAATTTTCCCTATTTGACTGGGCTACATCTATTCTTTAATAATACTCTATTAAAATGTGTGTGCTGTAAGCTCTCTTTCTCTCTGTCTCTCCCTTTCTCTTTAATGCGAAAAGCAGATTAGAGACCTGCACCAGGCCCTGAAATCCAATAGGATGGCACCCAGAAGAGGATAAAGCCAGTAAAACTTCAATGAAAGATAAAAATAAAAAAAGGTGCAAATTAGAAATTTGCACATTGCTTCCTCATAGTTTTTAAGGGGAGGTTACCGTTCAGAGGCCCAAAAAATGCATAAATTTTAAATTTTAGGAATTTTTTTTTAAATATAAAGTAAACACATTTAAAAAAAACTTTTTGCGGCTTTTATTTGAATACAAATGAAGAGTAGTTCATATTTTTTTCAAACAAAAATAATTCAAAATGGCGGCTCCAGCTCCCATGACACGAAGCCGCGAGTTTATGCGCGCGGAGCGCTCTACAGCTTCAACGGATGAACCGATTTTAATAAATAACGGTGCAAAAGAAAGGAAATTTAATTTAGGGGGCCTTCACGAAGCGTTTTTTTCAAAAAATTGATTGCAAATAATTCTTTTCGAACGTTGAAACAAAAAGAAAACAGGGAAAAAAGAGGTTTTTTTTTCACACGGCATTTTTTGGGCCTCTGAACGGTAACCTCCCCTTAAGTGTGCAAGTAGAAACTTGCATATTGCTTACTCATCGTTTTTAAGTGTGCAAGTAGAAACTTGCACATTGCTTCCTCATAGTTTTTAAGTGTGCAAGTAGAAACTTGCACATTGCTTTCTCATAGTTTTTAAGTGTGCAAGTAGAAACTTTCACATTGCTTTGTCATAGTTTTTAAGTGAGCAAGTAGAAACTTGTACATTGCTTTCTCATAGTTTTAAAGTGTGCAAGTAGAAACTTGTACATTGCTTTCTCATAGTTTTTAAGTGTGCAAGTAGAAACTTGCACATTGATTTCTCATAGTTTAAGTGTGCAAGTAGAAACTTGCACATTGATTTCCCATAGTTTTTAAGTGTAAAAGTAGAAACGGACATTTCTCAAAAAATTCAAAATTTTATAAAAAATGAACCGTTTTACCGATTATCGTCAAATTCAATACTAACTTTCCTTTAATGATACTCTACATTTTAAAAAAATTGAACCGGATATCTTAAGAATTACGGAAGTTAGAGCTACCACACACTTCTAATACCATACACACACACACACACACACATGCATACGGACATTTTAAAAGAATGCGATTTTTCGACGTTTTAGAACATTCTAAACACATTGGTAGCGGTAACTAAAAGAAATTTTTTTTACGCAAACAAAGCTACCTCTATAAGAAAGCAAATGGGTGTAAATTAGGAATTTGCACATTGCTTTCTTACCATTTTTTTAAGTATTTAAGCATCTCAATTTAAATGTTTCAACTTGAATATGTTGATACTTCATATATATACATATAATAAAATCGAATAAATAGCGCGGGCGTAGCGCGCGCCTATATTGTTCTAGTATTTCAAGAACATTACAGAAATATTGCAATATATTGTTTAAAAGCAAACAGAGGAATATTGTTACAAGTTTTTAGATGTATACAATAATGAAATAATTCAATCTTATATTTCTCACTAAATTTCAAATTTTAACTGACAACCCAATCCCAAATTCAAAATCAACTTTTCTTAAATAATACTCTCTTTAAAAAAAAAAACATCCCGATATCTCAAAATTTGTAGAAAAGCAACCAAAGACATTTCTAGCCAAATCCAATACCATCTATTCTTTAATAATACTCTATTTATTAAAATGTATGCACCGGGGCTTAAAGTCCAGTAGAATGGCACCCAGAAAAAGATAGGGCCCGAAAAATTTCTATGAAAGATATATAAAATAAAGAAGTGGTGCAAATTAGAAATTTGCACATTGTTTAATTCGCACTTCTGCTCCACATTCCACTGTGACAAACGCAGTGTACATATCTTCTTCTGAAAGGACCCCGCACAAAACACAGGGAAAAGTGGTTTCAGTCAAATTGTCTAAAAATTGGATATGTTGTATTCTTGACCTTTTGATCCCAAATTCACGGGTAAAACCTTCGAAGATAAACAAATTTTTTTGCTAGGGTGTTCGAAAGCGGCAATATTAGATTCACATACGCTGAAGATGTGTTGATTAGTTCGACATTGCATGTGGAAATATGCGTTTATTTAATTATTTCTTTAGTGATAAGATATTCCTGCATAAAAAAAGATAATAAATGCAAAAATTAAACTTAAGGACGTTCTCCGGCTCCCAGTGGTGCTCAACTTGAACGAATCATTATTCCTACATATATGTATTTGTCCCTCTTGTTGAGAGAAATAAGATGAGAACCATTTAGCTGTTTTCCTCCGCTTCCCATGCGCAAAAGCGCAAAAAAAATAAAAATAATTGATAAAATTAAAATTTAGAGAAAATTTTCCGGAGAACGTCCTTAAAAATTAAAAAATTGAAGGCTAAGAAATACATCCAACACACACGCATATACCAACATACACGTGTATGTTGGTGTATGCGTGTGTGTGGGTGTGTGCGTGCGTGCGTGATGTGTGTATTTCCTAGCATTTAATTTTTTTTATTTTTTTATTTTGGTTTAATTTTTTTTATTTTTTATCTTTTTTTATGCAGGAATATCTTATCACTAAAGAAGTAATTAAATACACGCATATTTCCACATGCAATGTCGAACTAATCAATAGCTACATCCTCAGCGTACGTGAATCTAATATTGTCGTTTTCGAACAACTGTAACGAAAAAATTTGTCCATCTTCGAAGGTTTTACTCATGGAATTTGTGATCAGAAGGTCAAACACTACAACATATCCCATTTTTAGACAATTTGACTGAAACCACTTTTCCTTGTGTTTTGTGCGGGGTCTTTTGAGGTCAAATATTATAAAAGCATAGGTCTACCTATTGCAAGCCGGGACCAACAAAACATCTAATTTGTACTTTAAATCGAGTAAGAAACAAGAAATATCACGTTCATAAACACATTTCTTACATTTTTCTGAGAACTAGCTTTTTTTTCTTTAATTTTCTTTTTTAATTTCAGAATTTCCATTTTTTATATTATACTTCTCTAAAAACTTTTCTTTCTGTAGTTTTATAGTTTAATTTTTCACAATAATATATGTATATTATTATTTTCTTTTTCAACTCCTCTTTAACGTGATCTGTTTCTTTTTCCTTCTCTGAAATATAAAAATATTTTTTTAAAGAATAATTAATCATGTGTTTACCCTAATTGGATATCAAGAAATTTGTTCGTGAAAATATTAGGATATTTAATTTTATCAGAATATTTAATGCAATTTTTACTTGATTTATTAACAACAAGCTTCTGCGATACAAGGGTCCTTTAAGGAGGTACGATCGATAATTTGCGGAGGTAGTGGAGGGAGGGATACGTTGTTCCTATATTATTAGCAATACTAACCTAGTGCACACGTACATACCTACACGACACGCACTTGTGTTCGGCATCCCCTCTCCACTGCTACCGCAGCTAGCTTCTGGTCAGTCATCGCTCATTTCTTCCTTCACATCGAATAATCCAAGAATAATTATGAAATTCGAGGCCTATTTATTATTGTATTTCTATAACTAAACGGACAATAATTTTGTATATAATATTTGACAAGAGTTTTCCCGATAGTTCTAATCGAATTCCACACATATATACAATTATAGATCAATGTTCCACCAATTAACATTTTTAAACAATTATGATGTCCGCGCCCAGCATGACGCTTGATGACAAGTGTCGTGCTGAAGATTTTCCGCGGTTTAACGATTATTTTCGACTGTTCTAAAAGAGTTCTGTGCTTTAGAATTAGTTGTAAAAAGAGTTCCGGCAATTAACTATTGTTTAAACAATTTTAGCAGTTACGTTCAGCACGACACTTAGTAAAAATGTGTCATGCTGATGATTTTCTGCGGTTCTGAAGGTAATTCTCGGTAGTTCTAGCAGAGTTCTGTGTTTTATAATTATTTTTACAAATAGTTCCGAACAACTATTATTTTTTAAACATTTTTAGCAGTTACGTCCAGCACGACACTTAGTGAAAATGTGTCGTTCTGGCGATATTGGGCACTTCTAAAAATAATTCTCGGCAGTTGTACAAGAGTTCTATGTTTTAGAATTAGTTCTAAAAAGAGTTCCAAACGTTTACTAATTTTTAGACAATTTTAACAGTTACGTCCAGCACGACACCCGTCTGTGAAGTTAGCCCCACGTTTTTAAAATTTGAAAAAATGAGCATAGTTTGGATTGCCCCCCGAAGAGTTCTAGAGTTCTCAATCGGTTTTAGAAAGAGTTCCGTCGATTGAAGCGGTAAAAACACCATTTGAAGAAACGGGGGGCCAACTTCACAATTCTGTAACTTTAAAGGGCTATAACTTTCTTGTTTTCCATTTTAGCGCTTCGATCATTAAGGCTTATCGTTAGAACTCTTCGGGGGGCCTCCAGAACGCTTAAGAAAGAGTGACTGTAAAAAGGACGGGTTTTTCGCCCCTTTTGCGGCCCTCGATTTCGGGATCGATTCATACGCAAATCAACTCCTTATGATAAGATATTAATAGAAAAAAAGTTTCAACTTGAGGTGACATTTAGTTTTAGAGATATGAGAGTTCAAAGTTATACTATATACGGGCGTTCCATTCTTGATTCTGCCTAATATCTTGGGATATAAGTATCCATATAAGCATTGGAAAGAAATATTTCAGAAAGGTCCTGAATATTTTCGAAAGGGATATATAATTGTACCGATTCATTATCCCCCTCCCCCCCTCTTTCCCCATGTGAGGGAGGGGGAAGGAGCCAAAAGGAGAAAATCAAATGGGGACCACTATTTGTAATTAAAAATGCGGATTAGATGACACGAAACACATTGCAATCGGATGAAATGAGTAAATACTTTTTCACTTTATTTTACGGTCACCTGATGTTTCTACTAATTTTTTTCTAGGGCAAAAGCACCAAAACTCTGATATAAGTAGAACATACAAATTAAACTTTTAAAGCTCTGTAAAAAACGGCCGTTTTGCTTCGTATTTTAATATATAACTTTTATTGTCAAAAGTTATCTATGACTATAAAATACAAAAAAATAACTATAAACTATAAGTTATCGATGACAATAAACAGGGTTCATGTTTAGATTCATTATCTAATACAAACACTTTAAAACGTTAAAATAAAACAGCATATTCCGAAATAAGTTAGTTTTTTTAGAACTTTGACCTCTCATATTTCCAAAACTAAATGTCACCTCAAGGTGAAACTTTTTTTCTATTAATATCTTACCATAAGGAACTGATTTGCATATGATTCGATCCCGAAATCGAGGGCCGCAAAAGGGGCGATTTTTACAGTCACTCTTTCCGAATGTCCGAAAAAAATTTTCGAAAATTTTTGCCTGACTAAAAATTTTTTTCGGAAATCCGGCAATTTCTTAAGAGTTCTGGTAGCCCCCCGAAAAGTTCTAAATATTATCCTTATTAGTCAAAGCGCTGAAATTGAAAACAAGAAAGATGTAGCCCTTTAAAGTTAGAAAATCGTGAAGTTGCCCCCCCCCCCCCTCCTTTTCCATCAAATGGTGTTCGTTTAAAAGTTACGCGGACTTACAGGTATACCGCGAATAGACGCGCGACGCGAGGAGACACCGTGTATAATCGAGCGCGATCAATTTATTGATTTTCCGAAAACGCACGAGGAGGACCGACTTTTGTTTACGTTGCGCCGTTCGGCTGCGTGCGCGATGCGGCGACGGCGGACTCACTTCTTGTCGCGAACTCGAGCCGAGCACACGTTCGAGCGTGAGCGGTCACGCTTCCTTACGATTGTTACTACGTAACACAGTTCCGCGAAACTCGTGCTGAAATTGGGATTACATCAAGTTGTAGCTGCTCATATCACCTACTACCTTACGGCCATTAGTCTTTTCTTAAATTGATACGTACTTTTCGTTTGTGTTTACATTCATAAAACCCGCATTCGGATTCGTAGCAATTAGTAAATATTCATCGCGATTCTAAGCGAGATAGATTATATTCTCTTTTTGTTCATTTCATTCCTTGTATTATATTCTAGCTTTACAAGATTTACTTTCATTGTGTACATTTTACGTATTATTCTTGCGAGATACATCTTTTATGATATTTGTGATACACTTTCATTTGAGTGAAGATTAGTTGTGTGATTAATTCACTGCGTTGCGGAAGACTTTATTCTATCATGTGAATTTCCTCATGTGTGATATTTGCCATAATTCTCGGGATACTCTCGAGTTATTGTTACTATTGTGTGATTTATTCATTATTAATTCTGGCTGCTCAAACTGAGTGATGCCAAGTGTAATTACTTTGCTTTATATTGTTACGTCCGAGTTTTATTACGGACGTCGGGGTGGGTAATGTGGAGTGATTTAAGTGAATTCTAAGTTAAGTATGGCTGAGATCGGTAAACTGATTTTACAATTATAAGGGTAAGTACACTGTCTAATTATTATTTTCTGGTTGTTGACCTCGACTGCATTCTCTCAAAATGAGTTTGATCTTTTGCGTGAGTTCCTCAACGCGAGTTATTTTCGGTTTCTCATAATCTTTAATTTTGACAGGGGCAGAAGCTACCGGAGGAGGGGGGACGGTATTCTGGACAGAAGCGGGTGGCTCTGCATGCGAATGCAGCGGTGGAGTGGCGGAGGTGTTAAACACACTGGGGTCGAATTCACCCCCGGTGTAGTAAGCCCGCTGAAGCCGCTTTAATTGATGGGCCCGACCGGACCGTCTCGAACGTACCATTGATGGAGCGGTGAGGGGGAAAAGAAGGAATGAGCACTTACCTTGCCCCTGCTTGTCCAACGTCCAGGTTCCCCTTTTTGGTAAGCGGTCTCGTCCTTCTGACCTCTGAAGCGCATGCGAGAGGACGCGTGCAGTTGCAATGAGTCAAGCTTGACGTGCAATAATAAGCAAGCGGATACGATCACTAGCAGATAGCCAATAAACACCTTCTTTTATTTTAGTGATTATGCGAGTACAGAGGCGGTTGGAGGGATATAGAAAGCGGTGACGAGAACGCCCTGATGGAGGCGCGCATCGAATGAAGAAGATCGTTCGAGAACACCCTGATGGAGGCGCGCATCGAACAGGTGGAGGCGTGTAAGAGATCGGCGGTGATTTTGAGGTAAATCTGAATTTAAATTAGATAAATTATATTATCACTGCTGTTTATTATAAACGTTCTTTTCGATTCTTACAGATGATGAACGCGGCTCTCAAATATTACGGCACGTTGAAGCGGAGGGATTAAGTCCCCTGCGTAATACTCGCTTGCAATTAATTCCGATACGTGAAATCTCGCTCGCGGCTAAGTCCGACAACTCGCGATACTCTCGGGGAAGTACGGATTCTAACTCTGAACGAAAATGACTAAGTGACTGACGAAAACTGACTGGCTGAAACTGAGGAAAAACTGAGCGCGTTCCGCTCACGGGGCGCGTTTATATAGCGACGTTCGGTGACGTCTAGGGGTAAGAGGAACATGGGGTTCACGTAGATACCGGCGAACATCACGTGAACCCTTTTGGGAAAATCACGCGGTTCCCCAGGAATGTCGCGTGTCGGCTTATTCCATAGATTCGCTCGACGACGGAATCTCACTCTACTAAAGAAAAATAATAACGTGTTATTGACTCTGTATCACACATATGCGAATTAAATATAATATCCTATACTGAACGTTATTGATATTTACGCACTATACTAAATCCTAAACATACTTCCTATATGTCCTAATATTTCTATACGCATATACATTTATTTTAATATCTTACAAAAGCACGTGGTTTATAATACAAATTATGAATGATTGCGATTCTACACTCTCATAGATTAAACAGTAAACAGAGCTGATTATTCAGAAAAATCGCCGCTCGTAACAATATCTTTGGTAAATATGCATATTAGGTCAAACCTCACCGATGGCCCTGACCTTGACATATGTTGTCAAGGTCACCCTTCTGAGTTACCTTCAGAAGGTTTTAGCTGGCGGTCATTGTTCATTAAAAAGTTATAAACAAAAAAATTTGGTGGGGAAAATTATTTAAAGCAGTAAATTGTTGGTATATTGAAAGGAAAGTTATTTAAAGCAGAGAATAGAGAAGTATTTGCTTCAACTTACAAAGAACATACTTGTAAAGCGCGTCACTAACCTATAGGTTTTGTCAATAACCAACTATTATCTGCATTAACAAAGCTTTAACATGCTTTTGCCATGATTAAAGCAGAGAATACTTGTATTTACACTTTCTAATACATAAAATTGTGTATATACTTTTCAATATACCAACTATTTTTTGCTTTAAATAACTTTCCTTTCAATATACCAACAATTCACTGCTTTAAATAATTTTTCCCACCAAATTTTTTTTGTTTATAACTTTTTAATAAACAATGACCGCCAGCTAAAACCTTCTGAAGGTCACTCAAGAGGGTGACCTTGACAACATATGTCAAGGTCAAAGTCGTTTATGCCTTTCAATACTCAAAATAACTGCCATATTTTCAATTCTCTTTTTGTTAATAACTTTTTAACGAACAATGACCGCCGGCTAAAACCTTCTGAAGGTCACTCAGGAGGGTGACCTTGACAACATATGTCAAGGTCAAGGTCATCGGTGAGGTTTGACCTAATATGCATATTTACCATATCTTTATTTGCCAATTATCCTTAGATATTCTTAAGTCAACTTCACTATTATTTTCTTTGATTTAACTATTATTGCCTTTTCACCTGTAGTATCATAATTTCTGTATTATGTGTACTATTTGTATCGAATACTGACAAGGTTTTTCGGCAGTTTTCCCTTGTCCCGGCAGCGAATGCTGGTATTCCACCGAGTAGTCCTGCCGAATAAATTGATTCAAACAAATTCTATTTCGTGTTCGTCATTTGAGTATCGCCCCTCCTCTTCTCGCGAGATATCTACGAGGTCTCTACCTAACAGTGTTTTTACCGCTTAATCGACGGAACTTTCTAAAACGGATTGAGAACTATAAAACTCTTCGAGGGCCAACAAGAACTCTTAAAAGAAATCGGGGTTTTCAAAAAGTATTCTATCTTTATGAACTTAAAAATATTTTGATTTGTTTGTAAAAAAACCATTTGAAGAAAAGGGGGTGGGAAATTCACGATTTTCTAACTTTAAAGGGCTATATCTTTCTTGTTTTCAATTTTAGCGCTTCGACTAATAAGGATAATATTCAGAACTCTTCGGGGAGCTACCAGAACTCTTAAGAAATTGCCGGATTTTCGAAAAAATTTTTCGATCAAACTTGAAAATTTTTTTCGGAAATTCGGCAATTTCTTAAGCGTTCTGGTGACCCCCCGAAGAGATCTAACGATTATCCTTAACAATCGATGCTAAAAAATTGGATACTAGAAAGTTCTAGCGCTCTAAAAGTCCTGCGTTCAAATATTTTTAAGTTCATGAAGATGGAATACTTTTTGAAAACCCGGCATTCTTGTAAGAGTTCTGGTTGGTCCTCGAAGAGTCTTATAGTTCTCAATTGGTTTTAGAAGAGTTCCGTCGATTAAAGTGGTAAAAACACCATTTGAAGAAAAGGTGGGGGGGGGGGGGCAACTTTACGATTCTCTAACTTTAAATAGCTATATCTTTCTTGTTTTCAATTTTAGCGCTTCGAATAATAACGATAATATTTAGAACTCTCCGGGGGGCTACCAGAATTCTTAAGAAATTGCCGGATTTCCGAAAAAAATTTTTGGTCATACCCACCCAGATAGCCAACCTGAGCAGCAGATTCTGAGCAGTCTGCATTAAATTTTTGGTATCAGAAAGGCAACAAATTTCTCGCAGAAACTGCTCTATCAGACGATGTTGTCAAACTGTAGCCAGAAATGCGACAGAGCCTGCCGACAGGCAATGTGAGCAGATTGGTAGCAGAAACCGCGCAGAGCCTGTACACATAATTTGGCAGCAGATTGACGACAAAGATCGAGCAGAGTCTGCGCGCATTCGACCTGAGAACCGAGTGGCAGCAAAACCCGAGCAGGATCTGCGTAAAGTAATCTGGTGGCAAATAGGCATGTAAAAATCGAACAAAATCTGTCGTACCGCGGGCATTTTGACAGACCGACGCGCTCAGAATTCGCCAGTCATACATGCGACTCTGCAAGAGGCTCTTCGAAGGGCCAAGGAAGGACACATGCAGGAACAAGAGCTCGATTCCTGAATTTATTTGAAAGAGAACGTACGCGAAAATTCTGCTCTTACAGAAAAGTTGAAGTTGATTGATTAAAAGTCATACGAGAACCAATCAACTTGCAACTTTTCTGTAGGAGCAGAATTTTCGCACACATTTTCTCTTTTGAATAAATTCAGGAATCGAGTCCCAGGACACGCAGTCCACGCGGTTCATGCGGTGCTATGGTGGGCGGTGCAAGGATTCGTCGCGATGTATGGAGCGACGAGCAGAAGATGACGCTACGACTCGAACGTCACTACCACGAGTACCACGACTGAACACAAGGAGGATTTTACACACCAGAAGGATCCTACGCACCAGAGGAGGTTCCTATAGCTACACACCAGGAGAATTCTACACACCAGGGACTACTATCTTTTCATGAAGAAGGAAAAGAAAACGGCATTTTTCAGCGCCCATTTTTTAATTATAAAACAGGAACTCTCTGTTCGCAATAATAAGCCCATATACATATATACATATAGGAACCGTTGAAACGACAGATTCTGCTTGATTTTTGCTGCCTATTTGCCACCAGATTACATTACGCAGATCCTGCTCGGTTTTTGCTGCCTATCTGCTGCCAGATTGCATTACGCAGATCCTGCTCCATTTCTGCCTCCAACCTGTCGACAGATAATGTCAGCAGACTTTGCTCGGTTTTTGGGGACAATCTGCTGTCACATTATGTCAGCAGAATCTGCCTACAAAACACAAGCTTAATGCGGACACAGATGGCTACGGTTTTGGTGTGGGGATTCTGATCAAATTTGCTGCCAATCTGCGCGCATCCTGCTAACATTTTGCTATCTGGGCAGATAGAAAAATGTTAGCAGGATGCGCGCAGATTGGCAGCAAAGATCAGAATCCCACACCAAAACCATAGCCATCTGTGTCCGCATTAAGCTCGTGTTCTGTCGACAGAGCCTGCTGACAGGCAATGTAAGCAGATTGCCAGCAGAAACCGCGCAGAGCCTGCGCGCACGAGCTGAGAACAGATTGGCAGCAAAAACCGAGCAGACTTTGTCCATAATCAGCTGTTATATATATATATGGGCTTATGATTGCGAACAGAGAGTTCCTGTTTTATAATTAAAAAATGGGCGCTGAAAAGTGCCGTTTTCTTTTCCTTCTTCAGGAAAGGATAGTATCCTTGATGTGTAGAATTTTCCTGGTGTGTATCTATAGGATCCTCCTGGTGTGTAAAATCCTCCTTGTGTTCAGTCGTGGTACTCGTGGTAGTGACGTTCGAGTCGTAGCGTCATCTTCTGCTCGCTGCTCGTCGCTCCATAGATTGCGGCGAATCCTTGCGCCGCCCACCATAGCACCGCATGAACCGCGTGGACTGCGTGTCCTTGGGCTCGATTCCTGAATTTATTCAGAAGAGAAAATGTATGCGAAAATTCTGCTCCTACAGAAAAGTTGCAAGTTGATTGGCTCTCGTATGGTTTTTAATCAATCAACAAACTTTTCTGTAAGAACAGAATTTTCGCGTACGTTCTCTTTCAAATAAATTCAGGAATCGAGCTCTTGTTCCTGCAGTGTCCTTCCTTGGCCCTTTGAAGAGCCTCTCGCAGAGTCGCATGTATGACTGACAAATTCTGAGCGCGTCGGTCTGTCAAAATGCCCGCGGTACGACAGATTTTGTTCGATTTTTACATGCCTATTTGCCACCAGATTACTTTACGCAGATCCTGCTCGGGTTTTGCTACCACTCTGTTCTCAGGTGAAATGCGCGCAGGCTCTGCTCGATCTTTGTCGTCAATCTGCTGCCAAGTTATATGTGCAGGCTCTGCGCGGTTTCTGCTGCCAATCTGCTCACATTGCCTGTCAGCAGGCTCTGTCGCATTTCTGGCTACAGTTTGACAACATCGTCTGATAGAGCAGTTTCTGCGTGAAATTTGTTGCCTTTATGATACCAAAAATTTAATACACACTGTGCTCAGAATCTGCTGCTCAGGTTTGGCTATCTGGGTATAGACTTAAAAATTTTCGCAATTTTTTGGGGGAAATTCGGCCAATTTCTTAAGAGTTCTGGTGGCCCCCCAAAATAGTTCTAACGATTAGCCTTAATGATCAAAGAGTTAAAATGGAAAACAAGAAAGTAATAGCCCTTTAAAGTTACAGAATTGTGAACCTGGCCCCCCGTTTCTTTAAATGGTGTTTTATTGCTTTAATCGACGGAACTCTTTTAAAACCGATTTAGAACTCTAGAACTCTTCAGGGGGCAATCAGAACTATGCTTATTTTTCCAAATTTTGAAAACGTGGGGCCAGCTTCACAGACGTTATGAATACATAACCAATAAGATCGACTTAAGGGCCGTGGCACACACAAAAACTTAAGGCTAGTTTATGATGGCCGTATCCGTTAACTTATGCCGGAACCGGTAAAGTTCGACAACGGGATTTCGATGCTTTCGTTCATAATGAGTTACCGAATGCCGGTGAATTATGCCGTAACTGTAAAGTAACTCAACTTTTAGGCTGGTTTATGATGGCCGTATCCGTTAATTTATGCCGGAATCGGTATAGTTTAATACTGGAATTTCAATGCTTTCCAGGATTCAGGTGACTTAAGCCTTGTGTCCACGATCCAAGAACTTATTGGTCCGAGATCTTGGACCAAGTTCTTGGATCGTGGACACAAGGCTTTATGCCGTAACTCCAAAATTAACTCAAATTTAACTTTAGGGAATACAGCAAGCGATCTTGAGAAAAAGTTGTGCAGATTGGTTACAACCATAGACTATTGTATATGTATAAAGTCTGTAATCTCCACAACATTTTCTTTTATGGTTTGAAACTATTGTCATGACTTTTCCGACAACCCAATATAATTGGCGTAATCTCCTGGTATACGGTTGTAGAAAATTCGTGATTATTATTTATAAGCGAAGAATTGCAAAACCAGGTGAGTACACATATTATTATATAATACAGTAATATAACATAATAAAAGTAAAAAGGTAATATATAAATGACAATGCTTTGTATTGATGACTATATGTTAATATTTTGAACATTTGCAGGTACTTGCTTCGACATAAAATCTTTACAATCTTTGTCACTTGTCAGATATTTCTAGCGAAAGATATTTAAGCTTTTAGGAAAAAATATGATCTTTATGAAAATATATGTCTTAAACTTTCACAAGAAACAAACCTATCACTCTTGGAGTTACTATCAAAACAGTTTCATATACGATGACGACAAACACACATGTTATCAATTTGGAGATAAGTGATTATTGTGAGTATACAACTTTTTCTGTACCTGTCGTTTAGTATGAAAGAAAATATATTGATATTAAAATATGCTAAGTATTAGGAATTAATAATTAAAATATGTGATATTAACGTTATGCATATGTACGTGTATATCTTTGTATAGATGAAAGTGTAAATTATTAACTCTGACTCATGTTGGTTTGTAAACTTCTATTCTCCGATGTGCAGCCACTGTCACCACTTAGCACCAACATGGAAAGAAGTTGCTAATAAGTTACTTTTGATGGTGTCGTGAAAATTGCAGCGATTAACTGTGAATATAATGGGCATTTGTGTCATCAAGTGGGAATCCGTGCCTATCCTACATTGCTCTATTTCTAAAAGGTATACACACACACAAATGTGCCTAATTTCTTATCAGTGACTACGTTTACACGGCGGCTTAAAAACCGAAGTTATAACTGCCGTATACTATCCAATCCAAAATGTTTCTTGTTTTGTTCATAATGATCATTTAAATAAGAGCTTCTTTTGATTTTAAACTACACTTTCTAGTATGTATATATCAAAAGAGATTAATTCAAATGTGTAGAGTATGAAAGAGGCTCATATTTAAGTAATCATATTGATAAAAAGAAGGAAAGTTTTGGATCGGAAAGTATACGGCAGTTATAACTTCGGCTTATAACCCGCCGTGTAAACGTAGTCAGTATCGTATAATATTATATAATTTTTTTGATAATTATATAATCTGCTTATAATTTGATATTTCCATATTTGTTAGTTAAATCAACAAATAATACTAACTCATTCTTTTTGTGTCAAAGAATTCACAGTATGGAGAGCAATGTAGAGAAGAAAAACGCAGGAGGCTACTGCACGTTTTGCATTAGACGGACTAAATCCACGTACCTGAAATAAGTAAATCTCAATGGGAGCTGTTCTTACATGGCAAGAACATTTTCCAAAGACCTAATTAATTTTTATATGTGGTGATCAACAGAACTGTGATCAACACACTCACATACACACACACACACACACACACAGCTCAACAATTACTTTTTTATCAAAGTATTTCATTTTACGTTGAAGCTGAAGTATATATTGAATAGCAATACTATTACATTAGTATAATATAAATTAATGGTTTAATGCGATAAGAGCTTTATGCATCTGGAGAAAGAATTCAAATGTATTATTTTTTAAATAAAAATTAAAACTATTTAATTTAGAAATTACATCAACTGTCCAAAACCCATGGTCGAAATTAATAATGTCTCGACGATTGATCCGAAAAAGTGCTGTGTGAATCCGACAAACCAAGTTGGCTCACAGTTTTTCAATGTTCATATCGGAAAGACGTTATATATTGCCAGTCACGGTCGATTTAAATTACTTTAATTATTATTTTTTTATTTATTCATATAAAAATAAACTGCGTACAAAGTATTATTATTATTATAAACTATTTGTATTTGTTTCTTATTATTCTTTATAATTTAATCCTTTTTATTTCTTTTATCATATATATACATATATATATATATATATATCATAATTAATCACTTTATACCATAATCTTATGTAATCATATAACTCATAAACTTATAACTATTACTGTAAACTTATTACTATATTATAAACTTATGTACTATCTGCAGTGTAAACTGCAACTACAAAACTTAGTATGAAAACAGTTTTATTTTGCATACTTGGAAATTAATTGCATAATCTCAATTTTACAAGATATTAAATCTCTTTTATTGAGATTTTTCACATCTCCATACAAGGAGTTACAAAAGTATTTTAAAGATTCGTCTTCTGCACTTACGGTATATATATTAATTCTTATAAATAACAAAATTTTTAAATACATCCACAGCATTACTTAATTGTTCCTCAACGCCTGAGGGTTGTTTTCTCTTTTGATTTGATTCCTTTGGTGTAAATGTGCTCGGTGTTATGGGTCTCTCTGGTATAGATGTGTTCGATGTTATGGATCCCTCTGATGTAGATATGTTTGGAGTTATGGGTTTCTCCCACTGGTTTCTCCGGTGTATGTGTTGTACGCTCTCGTAATGTACATGTGTCGGGTGTTGTGGGTCTTGCTTGTTGTCTAATAAGCGCTAACGCATTTTCGCTTAAAATGTCTGACAAAGATTGTATAGAATCCCCTGTGCTAGACAAGGCGGGGCAAGTACCTGCAAATGTTCAAAACATTCACACAGGGAGCTTTACTGCTGTAGCGAAACAAATTGACACACATAGTGATCTGACTGCACATAGTGATGTTGAAGAGAAAAAAACCT
This sequence comes from Leptothorax acervorum, assembly GCA_035220615.1. Classification (NCBI taxonomy): domain Eukaryota; kingdom Metazoa; phylum Arthropoda; class Insecta; order Hymenoptera; family Formicidae; genus Leptothorax; species Leptothorax acervorum. The sequence goes on from JASTWQ010000854.1 coordinate 38,496, forward strand.
ACTTTTTTCTCTTCAACATTACTATGTGAAAAAATCTACTTTTTTCTCTAGCTTACATTTCATTTACATGATATAAATATACATTATGGTACATGATATGTATATTCATTAATGTATTGCGTATGCATATACAGCGCACAATATTTAATGTATATACATTATTTTAATATATATTATGGTACATAATACGTATATATTCATTAATGTATTTTATATGTATATACAGTGCAAAATATTTAATGTGTATACATTTCATATACGTGATTTGAATATACATTATGGTACATAATATGTATATCCATTAATGTATTTCGTATGTATGTACATACAGCGCACAATACTGAATGTTCATGCCTTACGTACGCATCATAACGTGTATTAACGGCCGTATATTTCTCGCAAAGTCTTTCGCGTACAGCCGGTGTTTGTCGTTTAAAGATATATGTCTGCTCACTAATATATATCTGATAAGAAGTTAGCATATATAGGTATTTCATAGATATCTTGAAACATTTTTTTGGCATTTTTCAAATAAGAGGCCTAGTGCGAGCAAAAAGTCATGTCTGTGTGACATCGGCTAATAACCGCTGGCTCAGTAAAATCACGTAAGTATACGTGACAAAAGCTATCATAAGTATTAAGAAAAGCACGTATTTTAATGGATAGAACAAACAAAGATGTATATTGTAATAAATATTAAAGTTAAGTATAATAATAATAATATTATTATAGTAGGAAGACTATGTCGGTTCTGGACCACATACCTAGGGGATCTGAGGGGTGGGTGAGGGGCGGGGGGGGTAACCGAGGGGACCGAGGGCGAGACCGAGGGCGAGAGGGATGACGTCACGCGAGGGGGGGGGGGGGTATGATGCATCCTGGCAAAGGGGGAGGGGGAGGGGGGGTGGATGTTTTACAGGCGGCGTCTCGAATTACAAAGGAGGGTGAGGGGTGTTGACGTGACGCGGGGGAGGGGTGCCGCGTTAGGGCCGCGTAGGGTGCGCGCGGGGGAGGGGTGTCGCGTTAGGGCCCGCCGCGCCGCCCCGCCGCCCGCGCCGCCCGCACCGCCCGCGCCGCCCGCACCGCCCGCACCGCCCGCGCCGCCACCCGCGCCACCACCCGCGCCGCCGCCCGCGCCGCCGCCCGCGTTCGCGTTCGCGTTCGCGTTCGCGTTCGCGTTCGCGTTCGCGTTCGCGGGAAAATCCGCGTTTACAAAAAACTTTATCCTACCTTAATTTAGCGGACGCCCGTGTCCGCGCCCAACGAGACGATGCCCGAGCTGCGATCTTTGTACTAGGTGTTGCATCGCCTCAGCGCGGCCTCGACCGCCTGCACCACCACCTAGCGCTCGCAACCTCGCGATAATGTTATTGGGACCCGGACGTCTTACGTCCTCTTGCACCAATTGGCGAACGTATCGTTCGGCTCGGCCACGAAAGTCGAAAGTGGTGACAGGCGCAGCACACACCCCTTCCGCAGCCTCCTCAAGTTTGAGAGGTTGTGCTACGTCTGGGAAATCTGAGCCAGGCGGAGCCATTACGTTCAAAAGTGTACTTCAGCGGGTACTACGTCATTACCTCTCCTATAAAGTACCTGTTCCTAATCGTATCGCAACACGATCAAGAAACTATACTTTATAGAAGAGGTAACTACGTACATGACACACACTATCACACACACATACACACACAAAAAACTGACAAAAAAATTGTCACCGCGAACGACTGTACGCAACGGATGAGCGACAGGTACAGACTGAAGCGGAACTGCGGCAAGAAACCCGCTAGAGGTGAAGTAAGGACAGTGTAAAAACTGATAAGTAGTCGCTTACAGCGAAGAGGATGAGTATATCTCGTGTTACAAAGACGAGCCGCCGAACCTTGACGCTCTGTAACGCGCAACGCCATAACCGAATGGCGTAGCGAAACATATCGTCGTAGAAGACGACTGTTATTGTTATTGTTAGTGTTAGAATACAAAATAGAGATCGGCGCGATGCCATAGTTTTTTTTAATCGATCGCGGTGTCGCGGTCATGATCAGCATTTTCGTTATAGGAAGACTTGTTCTTTTGTGAAGGTTTCAGCGAGCGCGTCGCTACATGTTTCAGCGAGCGCGTTGCGACATTTTTCACGCATGTAAACAAACAGCGTCTCACACTACAGAAGCGAGCGCCGACGTTGTGGCGAACGTAACGCGTATATCGCTCGAGTGGAAAATAAAGTACGTCGTGATTCAGACCTGAAAAATACTTATTATATTTTTTTCTCTTACGTATTTAGTCATGCATAGTGGAGGGGAAAGGAGATAAGAAATAAAACATTGTAACGTACATATACGTATAATGTATTTATTTTTATAATTTTTATAAGTTAAAAAGATGACAATTCTTTCTCATGTTTCGACCACCAGTTGAATATTTTAAATACGTTTTGCAACGCGCAATTCTTCGTATGTTTTCCGCATCGCACAGTATTAGCGGCATCCAGAGTGTTCAAAGAGTCGATGTCTTCGTAATCCGCATCAATAGTCTCGACGATCATTTTCTTTTTCGCAAAATCTTCGAGCAGATCCACCAGCCATTCGCGTTTCTGGATTCCCTTGACGTACATGAGAGTCGGTGGCGTTTCGTCGTCGTCGTCGTCATCCTCTTCCATACCAAACACGGCCGATGTAATGAGACGTTTCACCATGCTGTACGGCACGTTTCCGTCGTTCCATCGTAATCCGTGATGATTTTTTATCAACCAGGTAGCGCATGATTTGTCGGAATTCATGAGGAGATTCCACGGCATGGGACGTTCAAAGATGTAATGCGCCAAAACGGTCCCCTTTCGCAGCACCGCCACTTCCTTCACGACAAACTTCATTCCAACGAGGAAACCTTGCAGGTCCACGAACGTTGGTACGGACATGAGATTTCTCTCTTTTCGATGCGTTACTTGACAAGAATGACGCGCAAATATGCAAAACGTCTCGCGACACTTTTGATTTATACCCTGCTCCCCCTTTCCCCCTCTCTTTATTAATAGTTGTTTTTCGACGTTGCCGCGACCGCTCAGACAATTTTGCGCACCACGTTGGTCAACGGGTTGTACTGAATAACGCGATCGTGTATGATGAGACAGTACGCTGAGGTATTCGGCGGTACATTCTCCATGCAATCAAATTCTATTCTGACATCCACGGTGGCAGTTTTGACAGATTCGTTCTGTCGAGAGCAATCGATGACCACTATTGGAGCGTACAGTAGAAAATTCGGGACATCGAGACACGGCTGAACGTTCTCGCGTCCGTAATACGCTCTACTGAAATGCGTGTACATATCGTACAGAATCGCCCATCTGTGTCTACCAAAGTCCAAATTCATGTCGTCATACGGATAGAATTCAGAGTTTAGATAGAGTTTCATGTTGGTCAATTTGCAATGATCGAACGTTGTTACTTCTCTGCTCATAACGTTCTTTTGGCCTGTCTGCAGAGCAAATATGACGTATCGCGGTTTTTCGAGCTGAGTCGCGGTCTTGATGGCCCACGAGTGCTTGGTCGTGTTCTGCAACAGGGGATACTCGTACAGATCCCACGAACGGAAACTCATACTCAGATATCGTCCGTTTTCCAAGGCGCGCAGCATCGACAGTTTGTTGATCTCGTTCAGCAACACGTGAGGCATTCGCCATTGTATCTTGAGTACGTTGATAGCAGGAGTCAACATCGGATTTCCCACCAGGGAATTGTTATCGTTGCGCGATCGTATTAAGATCAATTCATGACGCGCGTTGATCACCACGCGTTTGTAATCCTCGCAAAATCCCAGTAGCATGCTGAGCGGTACGTGAAAAGTAAAGTTTCTTCGCGTAGAAGTGATGTCCGCGTTATTGAACATATCCCAGCCGGCGTTTTTCAGAATCGTACTCGCGCCCAAAGACAGCGACGCGTAGTTCTTGAGCGTTGTTGTTATTCCTACGTTTCTGTTGCGATCAATTTCCACGCCGTCGAGTTCGTATCGAATTTCATCAAACATAAACGCGACGGCATTATTCGCCAATACCACGTTATCGGGTTCATCGTCTACTCTGTTCACCGTCAATATTCCTTCGACGTAGAGAAAACTTTCGCACGGCAACGTATACAGATCCTGCTGTTGTATGGGTATTCGTATCTCATCGCTATACTCGAACGTTGTGTTGGCGTACGCATTGTACGTGTGAGTCTCGATCTTGACGATGCGATCGTCAAAGACCGGCTCGCTTCCGATGTTAAGGATATCGGCCATGTTTCCTCAGATATTTCGCACCGCGAATCCCAAAGATTGTAAGAATTCAACGTTCGACGCTGTGAGCTTCTTTCTCGTATTTTTAGCGTAGCCTAACGCTGGTGATGCAAATGATCGGACGATATCGTCGGTCGCTACCGTAGTGTAGATAGTGTTATCTCTCGCGTGCTCCGAGTCCGTCAACACGAGCATCTCATATATGTCGCGCACACTCACGCGCGTTATCGCTGTCGTCGTCGTACGTGCAATCTGACGGTGATTTCTTCGCCTCGAAAGTCGAGCAATCGTCCGTCCTGATCCACGATGCGTACCGTTAGATCTGTAATGCTCCGTGCGATGATCGGCAAGTAAATGATCTGCGCCGGTGTTTCCGATATCTTATATCCTGGTGGCACGCTTGGAGAAAATTCGTGTATCGTGTGAACGGGTTTGCCGTTGCTGTACGCACCCGCGGTCACGTTACACTCTAGGCGGATAATGTTTATGTTGATGATATTAATCGGTAGGTCCGATCGGTGCCATTTTCCCGGCTGCAATATACGCTTCGACGAGAATCCCAGTAGCGATCCAATGTTGTTTGGTCTGCTAAAGTTTACTCTGAAAGCGCAATTAATCTCGCTCTTCATCGTGTTGTAATTAGCACGGAGCACTAGCGGATATTTTGCAGCCTCGTCATCCTCGTACTCCGGTCGTCGTCGTCGTCGTCATCGTCATCGTCACCGTTCACGCGAGCGGTCTCCTCTCGCGCGATATCCGCGACCGATGTACGATTGTTCGCTGATGGAACGAGCTACGCGTCGGCCGCGTCGCGGGCGTTTCCGTGAAACAGCGCGTTTCAAAAACTCGTGTATCGCTCGTATCTCGTACGATCCCTCGGGTATCGTGATTTCCGTGTCATCCTCGCCAAAGTAGAATTTATTATTCGAAGAATTAACGTTCGGTATCGTGTGATAAGTCTCAAAAACCGTTAGACCGAGCTCGTAATCACCATCGCTCAAATCTACGGCGGGAAAGTAGTGCACCGCGAGGATGCTGCTGTTCCCGGTCAGTGTGAATGTCATAGACATGTCGGGAAAACTGTTCGACTAACACTGAGTCTCCACGGCGCGTCGTCAGGCTTTAAATTCACGCCGATCGTCATCGATCGTCAGGAGAAATCGCAGGCACGCTTGTCCACAAATATTCTGATCGTATGTCTGAACGGGCGTGTGATTGTACTCCACCTTCGTCACGCTCGGTCCGAAATATCGCGTCAACTCTTTCGGAGGTCGAAGATTACCGAAACTGTCGAAATACATCGCGCGGTTTCCCCTTTTTGCGTACGCTACCCAGTGAGTACCGGGGCCCGCTGCATCGTCCAAATTTACAATACCGCTCTCGTTTCGACGTATACCGCCGATCGGTAACGAGTCACGCATGAAAACACCCCTGAAGAACGGTACGCGCATGTGTTTCGCCAGTCGATTCAATTGCACGTTAGTCGTAATACCCGTGGGCATTTTCAACGTCTCTTTGACGTTTTTTTTTTCTTATTCTCTCTCTTCTTCTTCGACGCAACTCCCTGTCCGCGTTTGTACGGAGCGAGATAAAGTCCGTGGCCTTCCATGGCGCGATTGTGACGCTGCATCTCTACCAGCTGACGTCGCGCGGTTTTGCTAGCGTTTACGGCCGTTGCAACCCCGGCCGCCCCGCCGGCTAGGGAACCGAGAACTCCCAGCAAAGGTAGAAGCGGCAATACACCGCCTCGTTTCGCCGCCGGAAGTATCCGTTTTTTCGACGCTCTCCTCCTCTTCTTTTTCACGGTTCGCAAACCCATTCCTAATTTCCGCTTGGCATTCATGGCCGTCCAGACGGCTGTAGCGGCAGCTCTCTCTCCAAGAGCCGAATCTCTCGCGATGACACGTCCTAGCGCCTGCTCGGCGAGTACCTTGTCCGCCGCGTGTCTCCCGGTGAAGATCTTTGTTACGCGAATACGCTATGTCGTGCTCGCGACACGCCGCGTCCAGTGGATTTACACCCGGATCACCTCTGGCTAATCGCTCCTTTAGCCGAGTGCCCGGACCGCAAAACTGATAGCCGGGAATGTGCAATTCGAACGGAAGTGAGCTTATCGCGCTGTTGAACAGGCCTGTGCCTAATTTTTTCGCTGACATTACCGCAATTTTTTATCAACGGTGCCGGACCGTCGATGTGCGTTCGATGATGCGGTAAATTATAATGTTTTAAGCACCGACGATATTGCTGAACCTCCGAATCCGCCTTTATATGTTCCGGAAGCTTGTCCCACACGTCGTGGACGTGATCACCACACATTTGCAACAGAACAGCCTTCGGTACAAATTGTAGCTGCTCGGCGCTGCAATCGCGAATATCGGAAGGTCTTGATAACAGGACGAACATTTTTCCGCTACTGAGCGATTCGCGGATTCGCGCACCTATAAATAGGCGTCCGATCCAGCCCTCCGGTCAGCAATGCGAAAAAAAATGAGATTTGTGCGACAACCGCTGGCGATTCGCGTGACGAACTGCGACGACAGATCACGGTCGATGGCGGGTAACGCGTAGAAGCGCAGGCACGGTACGATGTTACCAACCACTATACGCGCCATCATTTGCGGCCCCTCGAATTGCGGTAAAACCAACGTTCTGATAAGCTTGTTGGAAAGTCCGCACGGTGTGCGTTTCGAGAACGTGTACGTGTACTCAAAGTCGCTCCAGCAACCGAAATATCGATATCTGGAGAATTTATTGAAGTCGATCGACGAAATCGGCTACTTTACGTTCTCAAACAACAGTGACGTCATTCCGCCAAGCGATGCGTGTCCAAACTCGATATTCGTCTTTGATGACGTGGCATGCGACAAGCAAGATGCCGTGAGAGAGTACTTTTCAATGGGTAGGCATTCGAACATCGATTGTTTTTATCTCTGTCAGACGTACACGAGAATACCTAAACATCTGATACGCGACAACACGAACCTGCTGATCCTGTTCAAACAGGATGGAACCAATCTGAAACACGTGTACAACGATCACGTGAATACCGACATGTCGTACGATGAATTCAGCGCGCTGTGCAGCGAATGTTGGCAGCGCAAGTACGGATTCGTAGTGATAGACAAGGACAGCCCGCTCAACAATGGTCGATACAGAAAAGGCTTTAACATGTTCGCGATACCGCAAAAGCGGTCAGTCGTCGTCTGGTACCTCGTCGAGGTAAAACGTCGGAGAGAGCGTCACTTTACGTATTTCCGCGATGGCTGCGATCGACAAGAGCACGGATATCCGCGAGCGCGAGAAGGTTGCGAAGAAGATTGCGAAAACGAGCGAGTCGATTCGCAAGAAACTTCGCGCTATGAAGACCGGTATGATTGAGAAGGACATCGAGTTGGACACGCACTTTAAGCCTCTCATCGAGCCGTTGCAAAAGATCGCCGACAAATTGATCGCGGTGAAGAAAGAGGAGCCGGAGAGCGACGCTGAGATCGAAACGTTTTCCGAGGATGCGACGCCGAGAAAGAGAAAATGGTCGGATCACCCACCGGCACCGCGTAAATCGAGCCAATCGAAACGATCGAAAGCTTCACTGGATGTGCCACCACCGATAACCTCTACACCGATAACCTCATCTCCACCGATATCATCTCCGCCATACGTAACGGCGAGAAAAATGCAGCCTACAATAAAGTTCGAATTACCCGCAAACATGCCTGTTTTCGAACTCACGGATGACTCGGAGCTCGCGACGTCTATTCGAAAGGAGTTGGAAACGCCGGAGGGTCGAGAAGCGTTGCACGATACCTTGGGACCATTGGGCCAAGAGTACATCGGTGCTCTTATGAGCGCCAAACCAAAGAGCGATATAGATACCGTGTACGGTGTTTATCTCGGCAACGATGGAATAATGCTCGGGAATAAACGTTTCAAGGTGGACAGCGTGGATAACATACATATCGGTGACATACATTACATTGGCACACCCGGTATTTACGAGTTGATCTTTAAAAACAAGCCTGATGAAAACATGTACACGGAGGAGGATATGCAAAAGTACATGAATATACTGTTCGAGACGAGCACTCATAGAGCCAATCACGATCCTCTCGGGCGAGTAAAGTCCAACAGGGGATACAAGTACACGAATATAATCAAGAAATTGATACCGCCCGCATCCATGAAGAAACAATCCGGAAAAGGATTATTCGCGCCTCGCGCGATGACGCTGACCGACAATAAGATCGATTACGTGCACTGGGATGATCCCAACGAGCTGGTGGATCGTCTACGATTGCTCGACGCTTCGCGCCACGCTGGTAACAATGCCCACGACAACGAGATCCTGTCGATCATCGAGGAACTTCGCGAAACCGGTGTTATTATAAATTGAGCCGCGCGGCAACGAGCCCTTCAATCAGCGGTGAAATGCCGATCAACAAATTTGGTATATTCGAGCAGAGCAGAGACGCGTCGAACGCCGTATCGTATCATCAGTGGAGCGGATTAATGAGACATTTCGTGCGCGATAAAGCCCTGTGTCGCACCGCTACGGACTTTGACGCAAAGTCGCGCAAGATTCGTCGCGTGGCGCAACCAGAGGCTGACGGCGACGCGGTTAATAAACTGTACGTAGAACAGAGCGTTAAGAGTTTGAGAGACGAAGCGGAATTCGAGAAGCATCGTAAAACGCGATTGGAGACTGAATTCGAAACGAATCTTAGACTTCTGAGAGATAGCGTTAAAATTTTGAGAGATCAGTTGGAGGAAATCGAAACGAATCTGATCGCGCTCAAACGAGATACGCAATCCATGTTGGACGCGAACCGAGAGGCGCTCGAGGCACATATCTTTCGATCGATGAAACCTGAGTAACGATGGCAAGCGGCAAACGATCCGGGAAAGGTTACAAAAGGCTGTCGAATGACGATGACGACGAAGGGCAACGGGCGATTCAGGAACGATCATCGAGCAGCAGCAGCTATCAACAGACCAACGAACGGGCCAGAAGCGGCTACGAATGGTTCAGAAACAGCTGTGAACGGTTAATGAGTAGAAATAGACGACAAGCCAGCGACGACGACGAAGAGCTGAAAGAACTGAAAAAACCGCTATTGAGCGATGATAAACGGAAATAAATGGCTGATTGAATGTCATTGGTTAAAAGAAAGAAAAAAAGTTTGAGATATAATTTCTTTGCGTGTATTATTACACACCGTTAAAAAACATGACATCGTTGAAATCCGATAAACGTAAAAATATCGAGAAGCGACGACTCGTCGAGGAACTGCACGCACCGGCGAGAAGAAATTTTCCCCGAAGACACGTCATCGTGCGTGGGTACGATGACCTGTGGCAGGCTGACATCGTCGAGATGCGTCCGTACTCGCGTTTCAATAGAGGCTACCACTACATACTTACCGTCATCGATGTGTTGAGCAAATACGCGTGGGCCGTGCCACTCAAGAGTAAAGGCGGAAGCGAGACAGCTGACGTTATCGCTAAGATAATTCGAGACAGCAAGAGATGCCCGAAAAACTTACAAACTGATATGGGGAAAGAATTTTACAACGCTGACGTGCAACGTCTCATGAGAAAACACGGCATCAATCATTATTCTACATATTCGGTTATGAAAGCATCGGTCGTCGAGCGATTCAATCGCACGTTGAAGAACGATATGTGGAAGATGTTTACGCTCAATGGGACTTACAAGTGGGTCGACGCGTTATCGCGACTCGTGTCGGATTACAACGCGCGCAAGCATCGAACGATCGGCGTGCGGCCCGTCGACGTTACTCCCACGATTGCCGAAAGACTCTTGAATACTGTGTACAGCGAGATAAAGATCGCGGGTCCGGCAAAGTTCAAAGTAGGCGACCCGGTACGCGTCAGCAAGTACAAGACAATTTTCGAGAAAGGTTACACACCGAATTGGACGACCGAGGTTTTTAAAATTGTTAAAGTGCAGCGTACTAATCCCGTTACCTATCTACTCGAAGACTATCGAGGAAAATCTGTCACCGGAGGATTCTACGAGCACGAGCTGCATCGCGCGGTCTATCCGGATGTGTATCTCGTGGAGAAAGTACTTCGCAGGAGAGGTGACGAGGTTTATGTGAAATGGCTGGGATTCGACGGATCGCACAATTCATGGATACACAAGGACAACGTGATTTAATATATAAAGATATTTATTTGTACTGTATAAAAAAATATGTATTACATACAAGTATAAAATATAAGTAAAAAATATGTATAAAACGAAATATGAAATATGATATATAAGTATAAAATATAAAATACATTTAAGAAAAAATATGAAATACATAAGTATATAATATGAAATATTACATCATTTTTTTATTATTATCCCATCTAATACAATATCTTTATTAACATCATGTCCAATATACAACATTATATTTCATACATTGCATACATACATACATACATACATACATACATACATACATACATACATACATACATATATACATACTTACATTACGTTATATTACATACATTATACGTTACGTTACGTTATACTTTACGTTATACGTTATACATTATACGTTATACATTACGTTATATTACATACATTACGTTATACGTTACGTTATACGTTACGTTATACGTTATACATTACGTTATACATTACGTTATACATTATATTACATACATACATACATACATAAATACATACATACATACATACATACATACATACATACATACATACATACATACATACATTATGTTACAAGGGTATTCGATAATGTCCCCACGGTAACGTATCGGTCGAATCTGGTAAGATGTACCGCTTGTCGTCGTACGGACTCAGAGCGATTTTCGTCTCGGACACTGTACGCACTTGGTGCAGTTTTGATCTTATACACCACTGGCGACGAGTCATTTCAATCTCGTCGTTTAGACACCGCGTGTAGTCGTTGAACGTTATAGTACGCGCTACGACGTTACTCTTGACACCTTTTGCTTTCTTAGTGTCTTTTTTACCATCGACTCGCAAGGCGTACATTTTCGCCCTGAGTCCGACGAATTCGGTCATGATCGCGCCGTTATTTTCGTCTTTCATCAAACCCGGCACTTTCTTGTTCTCAAGCGGTATACCGTACGCATTGTCGACCGGGTAATCGCTCGTATCAAACCTAGCGATATCACGTTTCATGTTATCGTACACATCCTCGCACTCTATATGGTAGATCAAACTGTCAGTGTCGGTGTACATAATTTTACATTTGTCGCTATACAGAGGAGACATGTACTCGTGATGAAATTCGTACAAACATATCTTTGATATATCGAGGATGCACATGCCTACGTAGATCGGTTTGTTAAATTTCACCTCGAGTTTGCGCATTTTTATTGCAACCAAATTTTCCGAAAATATACTTCTACTATGGAAATTTGGTTTAGCGATCATTGCCTCCGCGCCGTATCTACCCTCCCAATGAGTCAATAATTTTACATCTACATGATTACGCACATTCTCCATCGTTTTCCCGAAAACCGCGTTATTCATCAGTTTATATAAATTCTTTTCGAAATCGTTTGTCGCGCGCGTTCTAAATCGGGTGTTTAATTCGATGTAATCGCGGAGCCATGGAGATTATAGTAATGTTTTTTTTAAATCACGTCACACCTCTACGGAGCACTTACACGCGACTCGGTCGCACCGTGCACACGATCGTTTGTACTCTTGAACGTGATAGCGCATACACGTTAAATGATAAGCATCGAAGCGTGCGACATCTTTATAATTCTCTAACAAGGTTTCAAAATTATGACGCTTATCATCACCTTTATAAAACGTCTTTGTATGGCTAGGATTGTCCACACATGCACAGGTTAAAGATCGCGAGGTGTCTATCACGATCACTCGAATGCACCTCCCAATACCTGCATCAATGTCAATGTATAAAATCTCTACGTGTCCATACACGATCTTGTTATAAATTTGTTTTGTCCATCCATATATGTCCTTTGCACTGTAAAAGTTTTGATCATCATCAATGTGTATCCCATAATATTCTTCATCATCACTATTACTGCTCCCATGCCATTCATCATCTGCTATACACTCATCCCGCAATTGTTTACACACTTCGCGGCTAACATCATGACACCACCCACTAGAAAACGTAATTGCGCATCTATGGACTTGCGGTTTGAGTATGCGTTCAGTGGTTTCACATAACTTAAGTTCGTGGATGAAGCACCGCATCGGCGACGCTCGTTGCACTTCCGTTTCTCTTTGCGGATCCTGCTCGAGCCACATTAATGTTATAAAGATATCATTATAATAAATCCCCTTGCGTTCAGAGCGCCACCTATAGTACTCGTCTACCTCAGAGTTACGTATATAACGTCTTCTCAGCATGTTGCTCGCGTACACTTTATATTGTTCGATTCACGGCAATGTTTTTTTCAATGTACACAAATTGGGCACATATTGCATGGAAAGATTTGATATACCGGAAGTCTGCAATTAGAGCAAGACCGACCTTCTATCGCGTCGTACAGCTCAATCACATGTTTTCGCACAACATACATATATCCGTAATCTGTGTCCGCTATTCTTACCATGCACGATGCACATGCAACAAAACTGCCACCTGTGGTGTAGTAACAATATATCGCGCAAAACTTGGTGAGTCCATTTAGCGAGCAAATTTCTGAGTGCGACACTATTTTTTCAGTGGTTTCAACAAGATCATCTCCTGAAAGGTCACTGATATAATCACTTTCATCTGACAACGCGCGATCTTCGTCGGATGACTCGTCTAAAATTTGTTCCAAATTATTGTCTATTTCCATATCGTCTATTTCCATATCGTCAATTTCCATATCGTCAATTTCCATATTGACTACTTACACATTTCTCAAAAGTATGAATTAAATAACTGTTACACTTTTTTCGACCGATATATATTTTTTCGACCGATGCGCTGGCTTTCAAAATCATATACTGTGACTCTGACGCGCTTCACTCATCGTTATATATTTCATCTATCATTCTTTTCTCTCCTTCCAACTGGAGCATCACGTATCGTTTCTTCTTCTTCTATCTACTGCATAGTGTCATCAGAACTATTGTTCTTCATATGCGTTACAGAAAGGTAATATGCCTTGGACGTTGCGTTCTGCTTACGCGCTATTTTGTCCACAACGTCTAGCAGCCTGATCTCGGCGCTCGCTTTGTCATACGCACCGCTATAACCGAATGGATCTATTGCATAGTGTCATCAGATCTATTGTTCATTATATGCGTTACAGAAAGGTAATATCCCTTGGACGGTGAGTTCTGCTTACGCACTTTTTGTCTACAAATTCTAGCAGCCTAATCTCGGCGCTCGCTTTGTAACGCGCGACGCCGTAACCGAATGGCGTCGCGGAATATACCCCGATAAACAATAAAGAGGACACCAGAGGACATCGCGACGTTATAATCGAGCAACGTCGCGAAACTTGTCCTGACACGCAACCCTGATAAACAATTCTTCCTAGAAAAAAAGTGATAAAGAGGACGCCAAAGGACATCGCGCCGTTATAACCGAGTGACGCCGCGAAACATGCCCCGACACGTTTACCGAAACCCTCCGATAAACAGGTCTTCGTAGAAAAAAATGATGATCATGACCGCGACACCGCGACGGTTAAATCATTCTCATCGAGACAAACATTTTTTATCACCGATATTTACTCGTGGAAATTGTTTACATATTTAATCCGTCTGAACAATGCATTCGCTTCGCATTAAGCGACGTCATAATCGAATGATGCAGTGAAACATGCCCCAACACGTTCGCTCAAAACCTTGATAAACACCTTTTCTCAGAATACGTTCTAGAAGCATTAATCCCCCACCACGTCATAATTTTAAAAAAGAGGTAGGGTGTTGCCGCGTATACGCTCCGTTAATTTTATGCGAACGGTCAGTCTTGTACAAACGGTCGACTTGTCATAACCGAGAGTGAAAAATGTACTCCGCTGCGGGAAGCAACAGTGGTGGTGGTGGTGCAAGCATGAATTATTACGTGCCGCTTCCCGAAGCTGCTACTCCATCGATTCCCGAAGCTGCTACTCCATCGAATGCGAACAAGTAAGTTTTGTTTCATTTATAGAGTCTCCTATTTTATAATTTTTTCTATTTTATAATTTTTTCCACTTTTTTTCTTATTTTAAGACTCATTTTGTTCTTCATTCTACAGCACTTCGTTGGAGCGTCGTGCGGTGCGTCTATTCAACAGACGGTACGCATTGACACCTACTGCTTACAAATATTTGGAAATTGGGGTCAGCGTCAGTCTGAAGCCTCCACATGAATCCTCCTTTGTCGAATTGATCCTTGGCGACAACCGAGGAAATAAAATCGCGATGTCTTCTTGGGCGTGGAAGAAGATCATCGATAGACGCACGGATTTCGAGCGACTCGTGCAGTCAGCTGTCGGTCAGTCGCTGACTATTTCGGCTCTTCCATCAGACAACCTACTATTCGAAGTTGTACAAATGCGTGACGATAAACTTATAAAATTGTCGTCGGGCAATACTTCGTTGTACATGAAACCTGCGACTATTATGTTTTTCTTCGAACTCGAAGAATGCGTCGAGTTGGTATGCTCCCACCTAGATGCGTATGCGAAAGAGGTAGATACGAGCCTCAGCAAATATGGAAGTCTTCTACGAAAAAATCGTATTACTGAAAAATGCGACGCCGTGCGTTTCTTGCGCAACCATTACTATCACTATGTAAAGTCAATTATATACAGTGAACTCATAGCGTATGCTATGGATGCAATTATGTATGCTGCATCGAAAGAGAAATCTGTTGATGTAGTAGATCTAGATGAATAAATGTATACCATATATCTAAAATATCTTTTTTACTATTTAATTTTCCTTCCACATCCTCCTCATCTGTTCCTTATTAGACTTTTAAAATTTAAATACCGAGCGTATGATGCGCGAACGAAAGAAAGCGAATGGTATGGGTAGAGAGAACGCGAAGAGATGCGATATCGTAACTCTCAGATTACAATAACTGACCTACTGACCGACTTAACACTGCTTAGTCACACATAGTGACCCTCTGTACAGAGTCTGGACATACGCGATCGCAACTCGATCGTCACCCCGTCGCACAGTGGTCCCAAATGCCAAAAACGTGGCCAAAACCCCCTAAATCGAAGTTTCAATTTGGGGACTTTTAAGGCCCTAAATAGTTAGGTTGATATCTTTACCGTTAGAAACGACCGTTTTTGAGGGTCATATGGACATACCTGGCTCTCGAAATCTATTTTAATCTGAGCGTCGAGCGCGTCACAACCGGGAGCTCGCTCTCCGAACGCAAGTAAACGTAATTTTCAATCGCGCTCCATTTCCTTGTGTTTTTAGTTATTTTAATTTCGTCAAATGGAGTCAACAACTGAAAGTAAGTAAATTTCAACTATGTAAATAAAATGCAATAAAATTTGATTGTTATTAAATTATAGGAGCATTTAAAATATCGTTTTATTATCGTTTCCAGTTTAAATCACAAACAATAAAATATACAGAAGTAAAAAGTCCCACGAGATCCCACTCTGAAACAAATTTTCCCGTCTTTTTTAATTGTTCTTCATTAATAATTAAAAAAAAATAGCTGCCCCCACTTGCCCCATTTTGTTTTATCTAACTTTTTCTGCGGCGATGCATAAATTCGCTTTCAGGCGCGCATTGCACGCTTTCTTTTTGGTTGATTCAAAATGAATAAAATCATTAAATTGTTTACCGCGGGTTCATAAGTATGTTTCAATAATGTAATAACAATCAATATATGTATTAATTGTTGTTCAAACATTTTTTAATTTAATCAATTTTAAGGCTGTCAATATTCAAAACAAAGAAAAGTCAGGAGCATATAAGCCTACGCCGGATCTTTGTGCGAAAATTAGTTTACAAACATTTGATGTAAACATAGGGTCGAAACGTTTGTATTAACTTTCCACATCAAATTTTTATAAACTAATTTTTGCACAAAGATCCGGCGTAGGCTTACATGCTCCTGACTTTCCTTCATTTTTTAATTTGTTAAAACAGATTTGTTAATTATGCAGCTGCTAATATTTGTTACTTGTAACCAAAATAGTTAATTAATTAATTTTTATGTTTTTTTACAGAGTATTCCAGGCAAGGGGAACAAATGTTCTTGAAAAGGAAGGAAATTTTTGATATCATCAAGGATAATATTGAAGATGGAAGAAAAAAATATGGAAGATGTTTTTTTTTGAGGCTTTTGATATCGTCAGATCCGCTAATATCAAGCCTACGGACATTGCCGGCAAAACGAATAAAATCATTAGAATCCAAGGCAATTGAATTACTAAAAGCGCCCACTTGTGAGAGTTCAAATTTGTACATTTCACCACTGCAAAGTAGTGAAGACGAATCTGAACATTCTTCTGACGAAGAATATTAATGTTATTTGTAATCTATTTATATTAATGTAATTTGTAATCCGTATTTATACTAATGTTATATGTAAGCCGTATTTACATTAATGTTCATTTATTGTCACTGAAAATATTTAATAAAAAATTGTAATAAATTATTTTGTCATTAATTTATTTAAAATTCGAAATCAGCGACCTCGGAAACCCCCTAATAACAATTTTTATTGAAATCAAATTATTTTTTTTTTTAAGTCCGCCATATTGGATCCGCATTTTATTTTTGGAAAAAATAATATCAAATTTGAAATCAGCGACCTCAAAAACCCCTATGTACTGATTTTTAGAAAGATTAAATTACGTTTTCGACTTTTGGCCACGTTTTTTGGCATTTGGGACCACTGTGCGTCGGGCGCGGACACGGGCATCCCCCCCCCCCCTAAATTAAGGTAGGATAACATTTTTTGTAAACGCGGATTTTTCCCGCGAACGCGAACGCGAACGCGAACGCGGGCGGCGGCGCGGGCGGCGGCGCGGGCGGCGGCGCGGCGGCGGCGGCGCGGGTGGTGGCGCGGGCGGCGCGGGCGGCGCGGGCGGTGCGGGGCGGCGCGGGCGGCGGGTGGCGCGGGCGGCGGGCGGCGCGGGCGGCGGGTGGCGCGGGCGGCGCGGGCGGCGGGTGGCGCGGGCGGCGGGCGGCGCGGCGGGCCCTAACGCGACACCCTTCCCCGCGCGCACCCTACGCGGCCCTAACGCGGCACCCCTCCCCCGCGTCACGTCAACACCCCTCACCCTAGTTTGTAATTCGAGACGCCGCCTGTAAAACATCCACCCCCCCCTCCCCCTCCCCCTTTGCCAGGATGCATCATACCCCCCCCCCCCCCTCGCGTGACGTCATCCCTCTCGCCCTCGGTCTCGCCCTTGGTCCCCTCGGTTACCCCCCCTGCCCCTCACCCCCCCTCAGATCCCCTAGGTATGTGGTCCAGAACCGACATAGTCTTCCTACTTATTATATATTTAGACGTAATGTTAAGTTTAAAAAATCGGAATTATCACTAGCGGCAATTTATCATTAAAAAGCAATATATTATAACGACGTATAAACAGATGCCTTAAACAATGCAATGCATTGCCATATATGGAGTCTTTAGGGTCGATATTCTATTGTTCGATCGTTATTCTCCTGCGCTTACTGTCCGCGTCCGTAGTAGAGATTCTCTAGCGCTTCTAGAAGTCTCTCTGGTCCGCGCTCACGTTCGCGTTCGCAATGTCCGCCAACTTCCTACTTCTACCGGCAAAGTTTCTATTGAGATTTTTCGAAGATAAGTATGTATTACCGTACAAAATTACCTTTTACAAAAAGGTAAAAAAAGACGCCAAGCACGCGTGGTTACCTTGCAAAAATCGAAGTAGTTATCTTGTACCTCGAAAAAATCCAAGTAATATCTTTACCTTAAAAAAACCAAAGTAATATATTTACCTTGAAAAAATCGAAGTAATATATTTATTACAAAAAAAAGAAATGATATCTTTAAATTATGCGCCAATTAACCCTACCAGGAGAGGTACCCTCTCCAGGGTCCGACGTACCCTATGCGTTTTTAAGTAGTGCTGTAACTTTTTTATAATGCGATTTAAACTCATGGCATAAGGGGGTAAAAAAACTTTAGATATTTGTGGACACAATAGGTCTGGAGAGAGAATTTTTGTACACTAGTATTGAGCTGAGATTGGCACGAAGTTGGAACAGGGTTCGTAGGACCCTGGTGTGGCTAAATTGTAATTTTTTGTCACGTCCAGGGTGCTTTTTTTACACTTTAAATTCTTTTTTTCTTTTACTTGGGTACAGACGACCTCCTGTATGTTCACGTAATTTGGTTACAAACAGATTTTTCAAGTACTTGAGTTGATTTAAGAAAATAGGATTCGCGCGTCCAAACAAAGGACGCGCGCACAACGCGTCCAAACACGCAAAATATAAATGTTTATTATTCAAAACCCGAGTCAAAACCTTTTCTAACCATTTATTAAAATTTAATTAGTAGAATTTTACCCGTTACTACTAAACGCCGCGATTCATCAACATTTTGAAATGTACAATTTTCGTCGTTTCAAATAAATATACTTTTTAGAGCAAACCACATCATACCATTTTTTTTTTGTTAGTTCAAAGTGGCATTTAAAAGAATCCACCGGTCGTTTTGTTTAAATTCTAATTTAAAAAATTTTATGATTTTTAATAAAAACCATCATATTTTAACTCTTTTTCGCGATATGATTTATTCTGCAGCTTATAATTTCTAAACAAATAATTTTTTCGCTTAATTTCTTTGCTATACGTCTTTTTCGGAATTCGGGGTATCGATTTCACTATAAATAAGCTTAAAGATATGCATTTAGTCGAGAGTTACAGGTCAGTAAAGTTCTGGGGTTCCACAGACCCTGGTGAGGCGAGAATGGTAACCAAAAATAGGTGAGGGTACCTAGGGTTAAATATATATTATATCGAAAAATAACTATTGTTCTTTTAAAAATGTATTCCCATTAAAGTGAAAAAATTAATATAAAATGTGAAAAATTTTAGTGAAAAAAACTTGGCGCTGCTAAAAATAATAATGTATATTAATGAAACAATTTCTATAAATGGAAAAAAGTACTATAAATTAATGTGTGAAAGTCTCTACATTCACATTGTAATTATTAATTTAATATTTTAAATTAGTTATTTATTGCTTTCAAATATTTTAAAATTTGGCAGCGCCAAGTTTTTTTCACTAAAATTTTCACATTTTATATTAATTTTTTCACTTTAATGGGAATACATTTTTTAAAAGAACAATAGTTATTTTTCGATATAATATCTATATATTTAATTGGCGCATAATTTAAAGATATCATTTCTTTTTTTTTGTAATAAATATATTACTTCGATTTTTTCAAGGTAAATATATTACTTTGGTTTTTTTAAGGTAAAGATATTACTTGGATTTTTTCAAGGTAAATATATTACTTTGGTTTTTTTAAGGTAAAGATATTACTTGGATTTTTTTCGAGGTACAAAGATAACTACTTCGATTTTTTCAAGGTACACCACGCGTGCTTGGCGTCTTTTTTTTACCTTTTTGTAAAAGGTAATTTTGTACGGATATCACCCCTTTTTGTTATAGATACATCAAATGCCATAATGTCTATCGACATTGACATTTATGTCTGATAAATCAAATGTAAATATTTTTTGTATTATAACTTACAAGAATTATATCTGAGAGTTTGACATCCTTAAATGTGCAGTGTAGTTTGTATAAATTTATAAATCATTAAAAAAATTAAGACACAATATATGAATATATTAGGCAAAGTCAAATTTGTCGAGAGCACATTATGCAGTGTTTGCTATTGTTTGTTGTTGATGGTTGCTGATACAACCTTGACGAAGGTTCGCACACCAAGGCGGAAGGACTTTGAAATAACGGCTCCAAATTATTGCGATTAAAGATATAATTTAATGTCAATGTTGGCGGTAGAGGCGAGCGGTCTCACAAATTGCACTTAAACAATGCGGTTAAATGCACGCACTCTAGTCTTTGTACTACCGAGACGACAACGGTACATGAAAAACGATAATGAGACGAAGCAACCGCGATGTAGACTCGTTCGCGGGCGACAGAGCTCGGAATTCGCTCTGAGTTCGAGGCGCACGTGGAGATGCACTCAGATGCACGCCGCACAGCCGGTACGGTCCTCGCGTGTAATGCAGGAACCGAGATCACGAAAAGGCGTAGGCGCGTTAATCTCACGATGCACGTAACAATTGCCAAAATTCGAACCGTCTTGTTACACGTTGGAATGTCTTCTTCTTCTTTTATTAAAATGGCCCCGATTCCCGATAGGGTTCGATACGGCCAGCGGTCTTCTTGAGTTGACGGTCTGCTCGAGGTGTGGCGCTCACGCACGGTACAGGAAACCGTGGTAGCAGGCACTCGGGAAATATCCCGGAGGGGGAATTCAAACTCGTAGGTCGTGGATTTAAAGAAAGAGAGGAGCAGGCGGCATAGTTTATGCTTAGGGTTGCGAAGCAGAGGAAAATATCAACAGGGGAATGGGGGAATTCAGATTTAAGAAAGGTAGAAGAGATTGTATGTTTTAGGACGGGTGAGCGGACAGTGAAAGATAGAATGATTGGCATCTTGTTTCGAGCTGCCGCAGGGGCAGCCGCCGTAAGCAATAATATTTTTGCGGGCCAAACTAGAGTTTAAATTATAATGGTCAGAACGTAGTCTATTAATAAGCACGATCCCCTCTCTGCTTAATCGGGACCGATAGAACCAGAGTTTAGGCGAGTCATGATGAAATTTAGAGAAATAAAAGGAGCCCCTTCTCAAAGGCCGAGCACTGAAGGTAGTTAGAGAACCTTTCTTCTAGTCTTAGTTTCGAAGTAGCAAAGTAATCCGGAAATGGAACTCTAAACGGGGGTTTGCGTCCCCTCGAGGCGGCCGAGCTGGCCGCAGCATCCGCTATTTCGTTGCCTGTGATTCCCTTGTGGGCCGGGATCCAGACAAAGGAACCTGCAAGTTTTTAGAGACGGACTCCGAAAATTTTGATCTGATAAGAGGGACGAGATAATTATCGTGAACGACCTTACCGGCGGATACCGCTTCAATTACGCTTTGGGAGTCGGAAAAGATTACCGACTTGGGAAATTCGAACTGCAGAAGAATTAGGATGAGAGCCTGATAAACGGCCCAGGCTTCGGCCGTGAACACCGAGGCATATGGGGACAGCTTGTGACCGACGATGTAGTTGAGCTCAGGTGAGCTCACCGTGAGTACACCGCAGAACCCACCTAGCCCAGCTCCAGTTTAGAACCATCTGTATATAAGGTGATAGCGTTCTCTACATATGGAGCTGCAAATGCGTTGAATTCTGAATAATTTGAGAATTAGGCGTGGAGTGTAGATCCTCGGGGTGGAAAAATACAGGAGAGGGCCGTAAGTACGTGGATCGAAGGCACATAGGAGAAGGGTGAAGGAACCCGTTTTTTGAATGTCCGAGCAGGTTCTTTTGATGAGGAGAAGGCACGCAAGATTGGGGTGTTTGAGGTGATCATATTACGTCTCCTGAGCGAATAAACATCGTCGAGAATTGACTCGATGCTGTCAGTGACAGGGTTAAGGTCCCTCGCACAATTGTCTTTATGATATAGTTGGAGAGAAGTCTTGTGAATCTAAAAGTAAGCGGAGGCTCCTTGGCCTCATCCAGCATTACGTTAATAGGAGTGGACTGTCTGTATCCCAGGGCGGTGCGAATAAGCCTGTACTGCAGGCGTAGGATTTTGAGAAAGAGGGGTCTTATTCCGCCTCAGATTGAATGAGAAGCAGCCATATTCTATGGGCGCTCCGAAACATGGACCCATATAAGGTAAGTAATACTTGTGGGTGAGCGCCCCAGCGCGTCCCCGCCAGGGTCTGTATAAGTTTGAGATATTGCGACCCTTGTGATGGTCGATTTCAGGTGGCTGCTGCCCTTGAGTTTGTCATCCAAGACAAGCCCCAGAACCGTATGCTCGTGAACAAGCTGGATTTCCTGACCCGCAATAGTGAAATTGTTTGGAAGGGAGAACAATCCTCTCTTTGTGAAAACCATGCACTTGGATTTGGCGGGGGAAAGCTCCAAACCTTTGGATCGCAGAAATTCATTTAGCCTGTTGAGAGTTGACTGCATGATACGGTGAGCCCTGTCAAGATTTCGATCAATAACCGTGACTGACGCGTCATCGGCATATAGCGAGATGAACGCGTCTGGGTGGATCTGCGTGTTAATTTTTCTAAGATTGACGTTGAAAAGTAAAGGGCTAAGGACAGATCCCGAGGAGCTCCCTTAGTTGCCACAAAAGGTCCGGAGAGAGATCCGTTTTCTACGCAATGAATAGCTCTTTGGCAAAGGATGTTACTGATAAATTTACGAACTCTGGCGGGGAACGCCGATCTCTTGCAAATCCACGGAGTAAAAATTCCGGAATAACATTGTCGAAGGCCCCCGGTTATATCCAGGAAGACGCAGGACTGTAAATTTCCCTATGGCGAAGCCCCTACGGATATGGTTAGACAAGCAAAACCAAGTTGTCGTTACGTGACCGGGAACTGCGGAATCCAAACTGCTGGTCTGGGATAATATATCTAAACTCGCCAAACCATCTGAGACCGATTATACACGCACTTTTCCATTAGCTTTAGAACACAGGAAGAGGAGTGAGATTCGGTGACACACCGCTACTGGGAGGGCTTGGGGATAAAAAGCACCAGGATTGCTCCAGCATTCCGGAATGGTTCCCCTCAGAAAAGATGCGATTGAAACAAATTTAGTAGGTGTTCACGGTAGGAGGCCGGCATAGCAACAAGAATCTGGAATGAAATCTGATCCAGGCCGGAGCGGAATTTTGGCCTGCAGCTATGCAAAGCCAGCTCCAGCTCCGCGAGGCAGAAGGGTTATCCATCCAGGCCTGAAGGAGACCAGAGGGAGCACGGTGTCCTCCTCAACGAGTATATCTAGAGGGGGGGGGGGGGGGGAAGAGGAGCGCAAGTGGGAGGGCAAGCTTCATTATGGCGTCCTGGACGGAGCGTTCAGGTGGTCACCAAGTAGGTGGCCTTCATAGTTATTCCTTTTTTTAAAGGATTTGACGAGATTCCAAACGAATTTGGTGGGGGTTTTGCTGTCGAATGTAGAGCAGAGATTACGCCATCCCGCCTTTTTCTGTTTAAAGAGTGTGCGTCTGCACTTGGCGTTATATTTTTTATAGAGGATGTAATCATCCCACGAGTGAGAGTGATTGAACGCCGCTAGAGCATCCAATCTTTCCTGATCCGCCTCAGAGCAAATATCGTTCCACCAGGGAGCGGGGGGGGATATTTGGTATTGCTAGTACGCCCCTCCCGAGGGGAGGGCGCGCAACTTCTTGAACTGACCTTTGAGATGGTTGAAAAAGTTGTTATATGAGTCCTCTAAGTTAGGAGATTCTAAGTTTGGAAGTTCTTCTTCGTGGAGAATCATTTGTCCACCTAAATGAAGTAGGGCCTTCTTGGATAATTAAATTTATACCGGAAGCGGCGAGGCGGGGGAAAGGTGCCCGAAACCGTGGTTAAGATTGGAAAGTGGTCACTGCCCACACAGTCCGGGAGGGTTTGTGATTGGCATTCTGCCGCTAGGAGCTGTGAGGCTATGGAGAGGTCGATGATTGAGCTACATCATTAGGGAGGGGGAGACGCGTGGGTAAGCAATCGTTAAGTACAAACGCATTGTGAGCCTCCAAGGCTTCCACCAACCTCACCCCCGGGCTGTCTGAGCCGGAGCACGACCACAGGGAATGATGAGCGTTGAAATCTCCTAGAAAGAGAGCAAATTCGAAAGTGTTAATCAAGTCGAGTATTGTTTCGAACACACGCCGAGGGTGGGCGAGTTAGGATGTCTATAGATATTAGTTACAAGCAGATTAGAGTTGTTGTATGGAATGGAGATACTCAAGATCTCTATCGAGGGATGAGAAACATGTGTGAGGTTAACCGGGGTAAAGTTGGAAATACGCTTGTTAACAAGAGTGCAAATGCCTCTTTGGCCAGGCGAGGAAATGTCCTTCCTAACCACGCTGAAATTTTTTAGATGGAATTAGCAAAGATTCTTGAATGCATATTATATCGTATTCGGGGGAAATTTGTTGCAAAAATGGAAGTTTGCTGTGAATACCTCTGCAGTTCCAGTTAAGATTTTAAGGCCTCTATTCGGTAGGTGATTGGCTTGAGGAGTGAACGCGCTGGTTAGATCCGAGTTGTTCGCGGTCGTCGGTAAAATGAGTAGGATGCTGAGGGGGCGGGGTCCCGGTGTGCTGAAATAGTTAATAAAGCTTAAGGCTATCATATTGCCGATCTCGGGTAGGAGAGGGCCAAAACCAAGGTATAAATTCTTCTAGCGATTGACGCGGTCTGTGATGAGAGAGTTCGCAGAGAAGGGGGGAAAACTCAGAAGAGGGGAGAGAAGGAGGAGAACGATAAACCCGGTGGTTAAGGGATGTGCGGGTCAGAGCGGGTAGTTTTAGTTAGGGTGAGTCGGTCAGCGAGGAGGGGGGCGCGGGGGGGGGGAATTCAGGGCGACACCGTTTAGAGAGGGGAGGCCAGAATTACCGTTAGGATATAGATACATGCCTTGCGGGCTTTAGCGAGTTCAGCGGCTCCGGGGAGAGCTCGCTGGGCCAACTTGGGATGGAGCAGGGAGGAGGGGAGGGTTGGGGGGGAGGGTAGTAGAGAAGCGTTGCGCGGGGGTGCAACCTTGCGGGGTCGACTGGGC
>JASTWQ010000855.1:0-63495 GCA_035220615.1 Leptothorax acervorum
ATATCTCTATCTCTATATCTCTCTCTCTCTCTCTCTCTCTCTCTCTCTCTCTCTCTCTCTCTCTCTCATCTCTCTCTCTCTCTCTCTCTCTCTCTCTCTCTCTCTCTCTCTCTCTCTCTCTCTCTCTCTCTCTCTCTCTCTCTCTCTCTCTCTCTCTTCTCTCTTCTCTAATAATGACTATCGAATATATCTGATAAAATTAAATCTAAATTTTTTTTGTATTATAACACAAAAATTATATCTGACAGTGACATCCTTAATTAAATGTGCAGTGTAGTTTGTATTATAAATTATTAATTGCTTTATTTTGTTAACAAACTTTACTATACATATATTATCTACTATAACATTCTGCCAATAGCATCGTACATGCCAAATTCTGTATCAAATCTGTTTTTTTTTCGACAAAATTTATTTAAAGCAAACACTGCATAACGTGCTCTCGACAAACTTGACTTTGCCTAATATATTCATATTTTGTGTCTTAATTTTTTAAATAATTTATAAATTTATACAAACTACACTGCACATTTAAGGATATCAAACTCAGATATAATTCTTGTAAGTTATAATACAAAAAATATTTACATTTGATTTTATCAGATATAAATGTCGATGTCGATAGACATTATGGCATTTGATGTATCTGTAACAAAAGGGGGTGATATCCGTACAAAATTACCTTTTACAAAAAGGTAAAAAAAGACGCCAAGCACGCGTGGTGTACCTTGAAAAAATCGAAGTAGTTATCTTTGTACCTCGAAAAAATCCAAGTAATATCTTTATCTTAAAAAAATCGAAGTAATATATTTATTACAAAAAAAAAGAAATGATATCTTTAAATTATGCGCCAATTAAATATATATTATATCGACAAATAACTATTGTTCTTTTAAAAAATGTATTCCCATTAAAGTGAAAAAATTAATATAAAATGTGAAAAATTTTAGTGAAAAAAACTTGGCGCTGCAAAATTTTAAAATATTTGAAAGCAATATATAACTAATTTAAAATATTAAATTAATAATTACAATGTGAATGTAGAGACTTTCACACATTGATTTAAAGTACTTTTTCCATTTATAGAAATTGTTTTATTAATATATATTATTATGTTTAGCAGCGCCAAGTTTTTTTCACTAAAATTTTTCACATTTTATATTAATTTTTTCACTTTAATGGGAATACATTTTTTAAAAGAACAATAGTTATTTGTCGATATAATATATATTTAATTGGCGCATAATTTAAAGATATCATTTCTTTTTTTTTGTAATAAATATATTACTTCGATTTTTTTAAGATAAAGATATTACTTGGATTTTTTCGAGGTACAAAGATAACTACTTCGATTTTTTCAAGGTACACCACGCGTGCTTGGCGTCTTTTTTTTACCTTTTTGTAAAAGGTAATTTTGTACGGATTAATAATAACAGGAGTTATTGGTAATAAAGGGAAGTAGTTCTTTCCGTTCAGTAGCTAGTGGTGGAAGATTCCGGTTGTAAGATTCCGGAGTAACAAAAAATTTAAAATAAAATAAAAAGCAGACTTATAATCTAGAAACGTGCCTCTAAAATGTGCAGGAAGCAAAATTTGAAAAAACCTTTTTTATTGAAGAAAATGCAAGATAATTTTTTTGCTTTTCAAGGTTGTCTACTCCCTTAACAAATTCCAAGGATAATATTTGTAACTATAAAGCGAAGTAAAAACCTGAAAATTTAAAACAATCATAATTTAGAAAAATACTGCCATTTTATTTTTCACATTGACATCATGGTCATCATGCAAGAAGTGAAAAAGTTATACCTATTATCAAATTAGGTATTTCTATATGTATACACACATATGGAGTGAATCATTAAGAACTGCAAAATAAATAACGTTTTATTCACCTAATTCTAACATGAAGGAAAATGTTTAAAAGCACAGTCACATTCATAAGAAGAACAAATTAAAAAAAATTTTTATAAGATGAGTGATACATTCTAAAATGAAACAATATGATTTCTCCTATTTTCACAAGTCGACAAATGGTTTAATTATAACAATAAAATGGATAAGATCAGTCAAAAATAAATATTTTACAAATTATTTTATGCTTCAAGCTAACTTTAATATCTTAAAGTTAAACTTAAATAAGAACATTTTTTTCCGTCATATTTTTTCCTCCAAGAGTCCAACAATTTTCTAGACATTTTTAAAATAACAAATAGTCATTTATGATGGCAGTTATTAATGACTCATCCTATATACGAGTCAATGACGCTTTTTTTCTATCAAGCATCAATATTCTCATTCCCATATAGAATATATGCCACTTCTTCTTTTATTTCATCAAACATCTTCTTACTTTCGCATTTGCATTTTGATTTCACTATGACATACATATCTTCCCATTTGCGTAAATCTTTAAATATAGGATAAGCAAACTTTGGTGAACAAAATTTAATAGCAAAATTTAAAGCAGCTAGACCCTTATTTAACGATTCTTCACTTTTGATATTACACAATCACAGCCAAGCAAACCTACGAAATACGTGCGCGTTATTTTACACAAGAATAAACCATTTTAAATTTACATATGTGCATTTACCGTATTTCATTATTCATCTAATTAAATTGATATGTGCTTGCCATAGAAAGCAAATTCTTTTTTGATCCTGTTTGGTGAATGTACGTGTTGAATGTTTGGTAAATGTACGTCAATGTACGTGTTAATTACCCGTGTTATAGAACTCGTCTTATCAAATTGTCTTACAATCGTCTTATCAAATTGACTTATATACAATGTTTTTCCTGCAACAAATACACATCCATAATGATTAATAAAGATCCTTACTCAATTCGCAAAGTAAATTATACGTACGTTTTATGCGCTTCATAGATAGTCTGACCAAAATTTATCAATTAAATGTCCATTTTCTAATGTATTGTTTTTCAAGTCATTTATAAGTTCTCGAACCTTGCTCTTCTCGATAAACAGATTATTTGATCTTGAAACTGGGCTATAACAAAATAATAAATATCTGTATATCTGTATATCTAAAATTAGAACAAAAACAAGTGGGGGGAATTACCTTTCGCGAACACATCCCAGTTCCGCTTCCATGTCTAACGACTCAAGATTGGTCCCCGGCTCGAAGTTGTGCAATTCGGAGCCGGTTTCCGACTCAGGAATCTGACCCAAGTCGGAACCGGTTGACGACTCAAAACCGGTTCGCGACTCTGACCCGATTTCCAACTCGGGAACCTGGGAGTTGGGAACTGGGACAAAGTCGGGAACATGAACGGAGTCTGAAACTGGGCTATAACAAAATAATAAATATCTGTATATCTAAAATTAGAACAAAAACAAGTTGGGGGAATTACCTTTCGCGAACAGATCCCAGTTCCGCTTTCATGTCTAACGACTCAAGATTGGTCCCCGGCTCGGAGTTGTGCAATTCGGAGCCGGTTTCCGACTCAGGAATCTGACCCAAGTCGGAACCGGTTGACGACTCAAAACCGGTTCGCGACTCTGACCCGATTTCCAACTCGGGAATCTGGGAGTTGGGAACTGGGACAAAGTCGGGAACATAAACGGAGTCTGGAACCGGTTTCGAGTTTGGAACCGATTCTGAGTCGGATGAGTCGGATTCTTCTTCCAAATTGCGCAATATGTACATCCGATGTTTTCTCATGTGTCTTATTAGTTTAAAGTTCTTTCTCTTATCACTGTAATTGCATATCCGTACAAAATTAAATATCTTTAAATTATGCGCCAATTAAATATACATATTTTATTCTTTAATTTTTGTTTTCTGTTTAAAAAAATATCTCAACCATTGTAAGTCCTGCCAGTTTAGGATTAATCATTAAATATATTTTTTGTAGCCATTTTTTTTTAAGAATTCTAATTATTCTATATTTGTGTTTATTTTTTAATAAGATAAATATATATCTTTTTGGTATCTTTATTTTACAGAAGGAAAAGATGTATATATATCTCAATAATGGAAGAATATTTTCTTTCGTGAATATATTAAAAAATTGTATAATTTTTGCATTATGCAATTATTTGAAGATCTTATTGTCATTGTTGTTTTACTGCCGAAATGACCGTTGTCGGGAGACAATCCGAAAGTTCCGAGATTGTCGTTCCTTCCTGCAGCAGGGTTCTTCGTAATCAATGGGTAATAACTACTCACTATGTATGTGCCAATAGTTCGAAATCGCGGCGTTGAAAGGGATCTTGAAGGTTCCGTATATCTGTATCACAGATATATGCAGAGAGGTCGCCTACAATCGGTTAACGATTACGACAATCGAAGAAAGATTAATAATGAGCATATTATCAACCATCATATATATTGTATAAGGACAAGAAAGGTTTCCATACATTAAGATCACCTGTCTGTAATTGTGCAAATTATACAATCTTCTGAATGTCTCTAGCTTTAATATAATTTTATTGAGCGCATTTTTAGTCATCTTTATTTGTGTTCTGTCAGCAGTCCAATAAGTCGAAATATTCTCGTTTATATTTGAAAGAATTTTAGCTAAAAATTTACAATATATTGCGACGGGGCGCACGGACAAATTATCATAAATATTGAGTGCATTATCGCACTGATCTATCACATTTTTGTATAATCATGCATCTTTAAATATATAACAGCTCGTTTGTAAATCAGAGTATTATTATTATACTAGGCCAGCCTGAAATTATTCCCTAACCTCAGGCTGCCTATTTACAAAGTCAGGGATTTCCTGACTTAGAGTTGATTCCTCTAATGCCTTAACTAGGGTGGTTTGAATGATAGATGGTAAAGTAGATGTATAGCTAACAGCAGAGGCAAGACCCTCAACCCTATTTTTCTCATTAATATAACTAACGACCCTGCCTTGGAACGCCTTTATCCCTTCCGAGAATTTTGAGTTTATGTTTAACATACTTGATTTAAGTAATTTAAATCGACCGTGACTGGCAATAAACAATTACTTTAATTGTTATTCTGTACTGGCGAAAGAAATTTATTATTCTGTTTATTATACTTGATTTAGTAACAGCTAATATTGCATGGGCGGCAGCTGTGAAATATATGAAATTTTTACTGTGTAATGGTTTGAGGTCGTTATGGTCATGGAGCAGTTTGAGGTACGCTCGGTCTTCCTTTGGATACTTTTCCAAGAATTCTATTGCAACAGACATAGCAGCGATCTCGGGACCATTAAGTTCAGGAAAATTCAAGATGTCAGGATTTTGATCGTATATGTATTCCATTATCATCCATATGTGGCTTATTTCAGCCCACTGTAATAAATATATCAACCGGTCAAATATCACATGAGTTTGGTTATCTAAGAGGCTTGCTAATGTTTGCATAATTTTAAACATACAACTCCTTACTGGCTGGTTTGATGAGGTAAATGAGTACAACGCTTGGCATGCCCGTAATAGAGGTGGCTCCATACGGTCTACATCAATAGACACATTTGAGACATTTTCGAGAGCTCTCCACCTATTGCGAAACCATCCATCACGATTATTCTTTGTTACATTCTTCCCTAATAATATAAGGGTAGATAGTGCAACTATAGTGCAAGATTGTGGGGTTGTATCAAAACTTTCAAGTTTTATAGCTTCTGCTACTTTTTTCCTAATCTTAGCTGTATTCTTATCTACTTCATCTCTTGTTTTCTATACCTTTCTCTCTACAGAGATATGACATCTAGCCAAGCTTGTCTCAATCCCTGCTTTTTTCATTGTAGAGTAAGGTGCATATACACTCAATATAGTTAATGCTGAACCTATAGTCTCAGCCAATGTAGGATTGGTTTCCTTTTTCCAATTCTGACTATACAGTTGATAGAGTACATAATCATGAATACGATTACGTGTTATCCTGTCCCTTGGTTCCTCTCCTTCATAACAGGCAACAAGGATCTTGACAGGTTCTTCAGGTATAAACTCAATTTTGTCAAAACCTTTAGTCCCTTTTCCAGAGATCAATCCAGCATTATGTATAGCAAATCTATCTCCACTCCTAAACAAGTTATGATGTTCTGCAGGTAGACCTGGTAGAAACTTCAACAGCTCGTTTGTAATAATACTATGCTGCCTCAGGGCTATCCTCATCTGTTACTAATAGTGCGTTTGTGTAATGATCTAAATCTTTAAACCAATCGTCTTCGACAAACGCTTTGTCTTCTCCTATGTTCAATATTTTATATACAGGGTGAGGCAATAACTATTACCACCTTAAATATCTTCGAATCTATAAGGCCCAGAGAAAAATTAATGTAACCAAAATTGTACGGTACAAAGGGGGTTATCATATAGCGATAATAACTTTTGTCCAGGTGGAGGCGCTTCGGAGATATCAAGGTTATCTTTATTTTTTTAAATTGATTTGGTACATTTTTTTCCATAATATGATAGAGGAGCTGAAAACAAGTTCAGAACTCATGACACAAGATCATTGAACAAGATTTAAAGTAAAGAAAAAACGATTAAAAAATAAATTTTTGTATTAAATGAAATTTACATTTAAAGAAGATGTTCGAAGTGATGGCCATCATTATCGATGCAACACTGGATTCTTTCAATCACTGATTGGCTTGATTTTTTAATATCATCAGGCGTTATTGATGCACAGGCTGTAATAATCCGTTGTTGCATGTCTTGAGCTGTAGTTGGTTCTTCTTTGTAGACCATGTCCTTTAGGGTTCCCCATAAAAAGAAATCCAGTGGTGTCAAGTCTGGCGAACGAGCTGGCCACACTACACGACCCCCACGTCCAATCCAGCGATTTGCGAATTTTTCATTCAGTTTATTTCTCGCAACTAATAAAAAATGAGCTGGGCATCCATCGTGCTGGTACCACATTGTTCGTCGTATAATTAAAGGCAAATCTTCTAACAAAGGACTTAATGTATGCTCCAGAAAATTAGCGTAGCTATTGCCATTTAAATGTCCGTCAAAAAAATAAGGACCAATAATTTTGTCATTTATGATACCGCACCATACATTTAAAGACCATTGTCTCTGATGCTCGACCTGCCGCAGCCAATGAGGATTTTCCACTGCCCAGAAATGCATGTTACGCAAATTAACATTCCCGTGATTAGTAAATGTTGCCTCATCAGTGAACAACACGGTATCAAAAAATGAATCATTGTTTCGAATCTGATGTTGAGCCCGTTGACAAAATCTAACGCGATTCACAAAGTCCATTCCATGTAATCCTTGATAAAGGCTAAGATGGTATGGATGGAATTTGTGACGATGTAAAATGCGGAGTACGCTCCTATGACTAATACCAGATTCTCGTTCAATTGTTCGCGAACCAACATGAGGATTTCGAGCAACCATGGCGAGGACACCAATTTCATTTCCTTCATGGGTTACTCGTTTTTCACGTTCACTTTTACGAGTATTTAAACTACCGGTTTGTTTAAGTTTATCGCACACATTTTTAAATGTTTTACGCGAAGGCTGAATGCGATTAGGATATCGTTCAGCATATAAATTTTTCGCTCGCACTGAATTTTGTTGACATTCCCCATAACTGAGAATCATGTCAACTTGTTCTTCAAATGGATACATCTTGCACGATTGACTGATTTGCCGATACTAATCTTGTCATGTTTACTGTATTTACTACGGCATTAAGATGTCCTTCAAAGAGTATGTTTGTTTTTATTAAAGTGATAATACGTGAGTATTTATTTCCACTACTGAAAAATATCTGAGCAAGTTCCCAGGATAAATTAGACATGAAAATGGATTAAAATAAGATTAAAATAAAAAGAAAATAAAAGTCAGTCAATCGTGCACGATGCATCCGTTTGAAAAACAAGTTAATAGGATCCTCATTTATAAGCAATGTCAAAAACCAAAACATACCGATAAACATACTGATAAAACGTTACTTGGAACATCTTCTATAAACGTAAATTTCATTTAATACAAAAATGATAAAATTAATTCGTTTAACCAGAATCTTGATAAATTTTCTTTTTTTAGTTCGTTTTCAAGCATCTTTATCTGCTTCTTTTTATGTTCGCTTAGAGAATACTCCCCTATATTTTCAAAAATTTTATTTTTGAATACACTTTCTGAAATGATGTTTTCTACATTTATTTTACGCAGGGGAAGGGGGGAAGGGGGGAAGGGGGATTATCAGCACATACCTCCGTCGAGGAGTACGACAGTAATAAGAAAAGGGAGGTAGTGGAGGGAAATGGGGAAGGGAGTATCAGCACTTACCTCCGTCGAGGAGTACGAGAGTGATAAGAAGGGGGAAAGGGGAAGGGGGAAGGGGGAAGGGGGAAGGAAGGTTATCCTCACATACCTCCGTCGAGGAGTATGACAGTGATAAGAAGGGTGAAGGGGGGATTATTTGCACTTACCTATCTTATCAGCACATACCTATCTTATCAGCATTTACCTCCGTCAAGGAGTATGATAATGATTATTTTATGAACAATGCGACATTTTTGAGATTTTCTTTTCCCAAAAACCGATAAGATCGCGTACCGCCGCCACCACCCGCCTTCCCGCTCGTCCAAGTGGGTTACCATTCGAATCATCATCATCATCGCGTATCACGCGCGTATTCATGCATCGCGCGCACTCTCTCCCGCTCGCCCGCTTACGTCACTGTTTGAGTCGTTATGTACCACTCGCCCGCTTACGTCACCGTTCGAGTCATCATCTCCAGCACGCCCGCGTTCTTCCGTTCGGTTTTCTCTAGAGACCCTCTAATAAGAGTCTGGCCACCTGGTCCCGCTTTTTGATTGGTCCGCCATTTATGAGCGCTTCGGTATGTGAGCGAGTGAGACAGTGCTTCGCAACCGAGTGAGACAGCGAGCTCTCCCGAGTGAGACAGCGAGCTCTCTCTCGTGTGATTTCGCTCATAAATGGCGACCATCCAACAGTTGTGACCAGACTCTTATTAGAGGGTCTCTAGTCTTCTCCCGCTCGCTCGCTCGCATTTATATATCGCGCATCATGCGCTTGTTATTTAATTTTTAACTTTTTTTAATAAGAAACAGAGGTGGAGGATGTGGAAGAAAAATTAATTGATTAAAATTTGTTTTGTTTTTTTTTTACGTATGCATACTTTACGTTTATTCATTAACCACATACAGTAATAGAAAATATATACAATTAAAAAATGTACATAATTTAAACAATTAAAAAAATATATACATTATTACTCCCAGTCCTCTTCGGGCTCCTCCCCCTCATAGGGCTGGAGCTCTCTCCAGTCTTCATGTTCCAGCTCCTCCCCCTCCGCCTCCTCGTATGGCTCGAACCCGAACAGCCTCCGCAGATCGAAAATATCATCGTTGTAATTTGTGGCGTTGTCGCGGCCCTTGGGTGAGTCACACCATAGGTAGTCTAGATTCGCGCGACACCAGATCCTCTCATCTTGCACCGATTGACGCCGCAAATTGTTAATATATCCCCTGATGGAAATATATTCAA
Organism: Leptothorax acervorum; assembly: GCA_035220615.1. Lineage (NCBI taxonomy): Eukaryota > Metazoa > Arthropoda > Insecta > Hymenoptera > Formicidae > Leptothorax > Leptothorax acervorum. Next base: position 9,476 of record JASTWQ010000855.1, read on the forward strand.
TCGAAATCAACTGAAAAAATTACACGAAACTGGTTAATTTTAAAGAAAAAACATGTAGATAATTAATAATAGATATATTAATTTGATATATCTGCGGCAAGCCAAAGACTGCATACACCTCTCTATGGAGCTGCATATCCCACTACTTTGGCGGAAAACTTATCTCACCCACGTCTGGAACGCAAACTATCCACTGAAAAAATAAATACATAGATTATAAAAATACAATACACACATGCACGCGCACAAACATACACACCTCCGGCTGGGTTTTATACGTTTGAAGCTCCCCCAAGTCATTCATATCCAGTTTTTCCTGTAAAAGATATATAAACATTATTTCTTTAAAAATTATTTAACTATAGCATACATGTACAGGGTGTCCCAGAATATTTGGGACTTTTCTCAAAAACAGATAGAACGGACTCAACTGAGTCGAAAAGTCCTTTACCATTTTGCAATTTTCGCAATAGGTAACGAGATATTAATAATTAAAAATCGCCGTGTTAGCCCGGCCTACCGCCAAATGCAAGCGCGCGGCGAGATACGGCCACCCATTGCCCACCGATCGATATCCGCGGTCGGCGCGCGGGGAGTTGTTTACTACAAGCGGCAATACGAGTGGCGCGTAACGCTGGGCCCCCGTTCTGAGATAAGATAGTTCCTCGCCTTTTTTTTAATAAAAATAAAATTGTCAGACGGCACAAAAATTTTCTATGTGTGTACGTGTACATGCATGTGCACGTATGTATGTATGCAACGCTCAGAAAAGTACCAATTTTACTGCATAAAAAAGCGATTACTCAATTTACTTTTTTTCTTTTAGTAAGCAACGGTTATCTTTAACAAAGAATAATTTCTTGATGATAATGTTAAAATGTACTCATCACAAATTTTAGAAAAAGTCATTATCATGTACTCGCAAAGAGAATTTATATTTTTTCTTTAAAGAATGTAACATTATAAAATTTTATCGAAGAAAAGTTAAAATAATAAGCAAATCAAATTTTTATTTTAATTTTATATTCTTCTATGAACTTATGAAATATTAGAAATAAGTAATATTTATTTAATTCAAGTAATTTATAGTATGTTATTTGTTTGTGTGTGTATGCAGGCAAAGAAATGTTAAGTAAATATTATTTATTTTAAAATTTTTAAATAAAATAATAAGTGAATTTTAAGACTATTATTAAGAAAATATTCTTTGTAAAAATAACCATTACTTAGAAGAAGAGAACTAAAATTGAGTAATTGGTTTGCTTAATTCTTAGCACTAGAATGATATTTTTCTGCGTGTGCGTACGTGAATAACAATCGCAATATAAGATCGCGAGCCAAAAAATAATTATTTTTTCTTTCTGTGGCAAGAAAATGATAGAGCGCTATCATTTCCACACCACCTTGCGGTAGATAGCATGGCGCATTTTTTTTTAAGTGGTATCCCCAGTAGGTCTAATCCACTTTGCATTAAAATATGAAAATATTTTAATGCAAAAACTGTTCGAAGTGCCTTCCTCGTTTTCGTACACAGAGTTCGGCCCTTCGAGTAATATTGCGCGTCGCGCTGTACGCCATTTCCGGCGTGATGGCATTGAAAGCTGCGAAAATTTCTTCTCGTACCTCAGCTTGTGTACCACCACGCCTGTGCTCGACTAAATCTTTGATGTAACCCCAAACGAAATAGTTGAGCACGTTAAGAGGCGGTCGCCGGATCTTAACGTGATCGACTATTTCGTTTGGGGTTACATCAAAGATTTAGTCGAGCACAGGCGTGGTGGTACACAAGCTGAGGTACGAGAAGAAATTTTCGCAGCTTTCAATACCATCACGCCGGAAATGGCGTACAGCGCGACGCGCAATATTACTCGAAGGGCCGAACTCTGTGTACGAAAACGAGGAAGGCACTTCGAACAGTTTTTGCATTAAAATATTTTCATATTTTAATGCAAAGTGGATTAGACCTACTGGGGATACCACTTAAAAAAAAATGCGCCATGCTATCTACCGCAAGGTGGTGTGGAAATGATAGCGCTCTATCATTTTCTTGCCACAGAAAGAAAAAATAATTATTTTTTGGCTCGCGATCTTATATTGCGATTGTTATTCACGTACGCACACGCAGAAAAATATCATTCTAGTGCTAAGAATTAAGCAAACCAATTACTCAATTTTAGTTCTCTTCTTCTAAGTAATGGTTATTTTTACAAAGAATATTTTCTTAATAATAGTCTTAAAATTCACTTATTATTTTATTTAAAAATTTTAAAATAAATAATATTTACTTAACATTTTTTTGCCTGCATACACACACATACAAATAACATACTATAAATTACTTGAATTAAATAAATGTTACTTATTTCTAATATTTCATAAGTTCATAGAAGAAAATAAAATTAAAATAAAAATTTGATTTGCTTATTATTTTAACTTTTCTTCGATAAAATTTTATAATGTTACATTCTTTAAAGAAAAAATATAAATTCTCTTTGCGGGTACATGATAATGACTTTTTCTAAAATTTGTGATGAGTACATTTTAACATTATCATCAAGAAATTATTCTTTGTTAAAGATAACCGTTGCTTACTAAAAGAAAAAAAGTAAATTGAGTAATCGCTTTTTTATGCAGTAAAATTGATACTTTTCTGAGCGTTGCATACATGCATACGTGCACATGCATGTACACGTACACACATAGAAAATTTTTGTGCCGTCTGACAATTTTATTTTTATTAAAAAAAAGGCGAGGAACTATCTTATCTCAGAACGGGGGTCCAGCGTTACGCGCCACTCGTATTGCCGCTTGTAGTAAACAACTCCCCGCGCGCCGACCGCGGATATCGATCGGTGGGCAATGGGCGGCCGCATCTCGCCGCGCGCTTGCATTTGGCGGTAGGCCGGGCTAACACGGCGATTTTTATTTATTAATATCTCGTTACCTATTGTGAAAATTGCAAAATGGTAACGGACTTTTCGACTCAGTTGAGTCCGTTCTATCTGTTTTTGATAAAAGTCCCAAATATTCTGGGACACCCTGTATAACTTAACGTTGATGGATTATAAGAAACATATAAATGTTTTGGAGGAAACATCTCATCGAGGATATTTCCAGGATTCTGTAAAAATAAAAAAAAAATAAAATAAAAAAAGGTATAAAATAAATTAATTTTAAAATCATTCAAATTACATACCTCAAATATTGTGAAATCTGGAGGAGGCGTCTCCTCGCCGATGGTCTCCTCGCTGATGGTCTCAGCATGCTGTAAAATGTTAAAAACAAAAAATTATGCAAAATTATATTTAAACAATCGCACACATACACATACACAAATCACATGGGATGAATTCTACATCCCATTGACTCATCAGACGTGGCACCTCCGCGAATTTTTCTCCGTCGACTTTTATATACTAAAAAGAAAAAAATTTGGAAAATTATTATAACTCGCACGCACGCACATAGCACGATAGAAAATTATTATTATTATAACACGCACGCACGCACATAGCACGAAACACTTACACCGTCACACGGATAAGTAATTTTCAGCTGCATCTTGTCGCTCTCGTTGTTCGAAACTTTGTGACACCATGCGAAGAATATTGCAGTGTTGCAGCAGTTACAAATTTGGGGGTAGGGGATATACCTGATATGAATATTCCAAAGTGTTAACCCGCATTTTTTAAAAAATCACCCTAATTATTAAAATTATTGATCAAATTATGGTGTTGACCCCGTGTTGGGTGGGCTAATTTGTTCCCTGTTGTTACGACATTCTCAATGCATGTATCAATTGATTCTAATGAAATTCCCTCTTGTTCTAAATTTTTTTTCAATTCGTTTATTTCTTCAATTACGTTTTTTTCTTTGAAATATTTTTCCGGACTGCTGCAAATTTGTAGAAATGTACAGACATTATTCTGGCCCTTCTGTTTTTCGTCTTGTACGATTTTACTTTTCGATAAATTTTTTTTTATAAACGGCATCATTTCTCCTTTCTAAAAATAGGAATCCATTTTTGTAACAATGGATATTCTTTTTTAATTTCTCATTTTCACTTTTTAAATTTTTTATTATTTTATCCTTAAAAACAGAGTTAAATACTTTTTTTATTTTTTAAAGTGTAATGATAAGAAGATTGGATTACTTGTCCCGCCGCGCATTTTTATACGCGTCGTTACACGATCGTTATTCATGTGCATCGTGAGGTTTAGCGTAGGTACTCATGCCAATGATAAGAGCGGCACGAGCACGAGGGTGATCCGGGGGGAATTCACAACCCAAAATTTTGTACACCACTGCCGTTTTTTGGCATTGCTGTAAAACACTGCCGACATTTTCGTACACTGACGATCCCCCTCCACCCCTACAATGCCGTCAATCCTATATTAAAATTAAGGCAATGCCATGCAATTATGAACACTGCCGCGTACTGCCCATTATCATACGCCTGTACCTACACAAGAATTCTAAAGCTTTCCCAAAGTATTCTACACAATTGTACAGAAAACTCCAAAAAATTTTATTTACGAACTGTATCTATACATTTTAATGTAATTGCACATTATTTTGTGATGTCTTATGCATAGGTATACCTAACTTTGAACAATAGAACATTAAAAATAATAATCAAAATAAATTTTAAACATTTTTTTTAAAACATTCTATACATTTAAATGTAACTGCACATTATTATGTGATGCCTTATGCATATTATAACTATAAACAATAGAACACTAAAAATAATAATAAAAATAATCAAAATAAACTTTACATTTTTGTTAATTACTTATCTTTTTTAAACATCTTGTACTTTTTTTCAATTGCACACAAGTCGTATCTTTTAAGGTTGAATGGACTTAAGCCTAAAAGTGAAATAGGTTCATAAAAAATATAAAATTTTTTGATCTGTTGCACGTCTTCTTGTTTGGGCCAGTTAAAACTGTCCAAATTTTGGTTCAACAATTTTATCTGACACGTTGCCTCTTCGATTTTTATTATTCTTTCTATATATCACTGATCATCATAGTATACTGCATAGTATTTTTCTTTAACAGTGGCTATTTGTTGGTTCTTTGGGGCCTCCGAATCAGAGCTACTGTGTTCTGCCACATATTCACTGCCGCTGCTTTCAAATTTTGAAATGTAGTCATCTTCAGATTCCGTCTCACTTTCTTCAACTTGCTCCTCTTCCAATTTACTTTTTTTGTTCTTTAGTTTAATAGATTTCTTTATTCTCTTTCGACTTTTTAAAAGTTTTGTTTTTGGAAGAGTTATTTGAGAACCCAGTCCCTTTACTCTATCTAGCCGGTCGGCAGACAGGCAACTTTTGTTTTCGGTAAAAAAACCAGTAAAGGGTTGATTTCTTTACAGTCATAGTTTTGCTAGTCTTTAGTTTTATTTTTAAAGCTGATTTATTATTGTTTGGAGTTTGACTAAAATTCTTCAGATCCAGATGATCCATGTTTTGAAAAATAGTTTTAGATTCTGTAATATCATTGAGGTCTATTTCGGAAATATACCCTGAATTTTCATTTGATGATATTCCATCACTATTCTCGTCGCTGTCAGATTCACTCCGGTTGTCTTCGTGATCAAAATAATCAGCAGAGTCTGGCTTTATATGTATCGTATAAGAAGCTTCTGTAGCATTTAATTCTAACGCAAGTCAATCAGTTAGTGCGCCAGCTTTAGCGCGGAAGAGAATATCTTTGATTTCACTAAGTGTTATTAATTTTCCACGATCTTTTTCTGTTGTATTTCCCAATTTTGACGAGCACTTTTTCCTCGGAAAGATAAATGAATCTCCTAAAATGAGTTATAAAGTAATAGGAATAATAATAAAATAATAATAGAGTAATAAAATTAAATTGTAGTATATAAATGACATACTTAAGTCAGTGACAATTTCGTTTATCATCTGAATTCTGGACAGCCTTCGCAAAAGGTCTAGTATAGAAAAATTTACAATTGTTGAGTAAGTCTCGTCAAATTGTTGAGTAAGTGCTCGTCATTGACCTTGTTTGACGAAATATTCGTTCACAAGTTTGGTTTGAAAAGAACCAGGGTAAAAACTGTTCTGGGTTATCCTTTAGTTTGATTAGTAGTAAAATAAGCCCATGACCATTAAGCTCTATACATGTATACGTATTTGAAGTTATGAAGTTCTTGAGAGCAATCTTATTTATGTAGAGCCAATGTCTCCAGGCCTTCATAAAAAATATGTATACCACATATTATAAACTAGATCCAAACAAGTTAATGATTTGTTTAGGAAGGCTTCTTTAATTTTATTCATTAGGGTCAGGTATTGAATAGTACATTTGCTACCAGGTATCTGCTTTAAAGTGTTTCTCACTTTATCAGAAGATATTTTTTTTGTAACGTGCTCGCAGCACAGCCAATTTTTTGGCCCAAAGCACGCTGTCCCTCGTCGTCCTCATCCTTGCGCTACAAGCGAATACGAGTTAGAATAGTCGCAAAACAAGTTGAAACTAATCCTACGTAGCGTTATAATCAGTAACGTGCATGCGTAAAGGAAACTAGTACAAAACAACTCTCGAAGAAACTCGCGGACAATTGAAAAAAGAATTGATCGTCACCTTTCACATGAATAGATTACACATAAAAGTTGTTTATATGTTATAAATAAACCTCTCTTTGCAGCTTGCAAGAACATATTATTTGGTTTTACACTTTACAGAAAAGTTTAATTTTTACTAATATCTCAGGTTCTGTATGTGCTAAAGTTTTCTTATTGCTATAGATAAATTCTAACACATAGTTAAAATGTTATTCTAATATGACAGACTGAAGAAGCTTGTTGCCGAGCGATACAATAGTCTCATAGGCACTTTAATCATGTCTGAATAAGATTAAGATAATCCTCGTAAGATTCTTTAAATAGCACCTTTTGTAGTATTTATAGTTGTCATAGTGGAATAAAGTAACGAAATACAGGTTGTTGAGAATTCGGGATATGTTTGTTTGGAATAAATAAATAAAAACAATTGTTTTTTCAGTTTCGGTAATACTTTTAGGGTATTACTTAAATAAACAAAAAACATCATTAAGAAATAACTTTCCGATTGGAGCTCCCATAGTTCCATTGAATGTCTTATTCATCGTGATAATTATCATATGGATTGTCGATTTAGAATTATTGGTACAAAAGCATATGGCACTTGTTTCTACGATAAAAATATTGAAATAATACTTTTTCTATATTAAAAAATAAAAAATGTTAAATGTTATTTTATGTTAAATATTACAAAATGTTGTAGCATAAAGTTAGATTACTTTTTACGGAACAATAATAGTTAATATCAGAAAATATACACACATTAAAAAAATATTTTTATGGTTTGGAAAGTTGCTAGGTATCCTAATCATATTATTATAAAAATTATTTATGCTAGTGGTATTCTTACAGTCATTCTCTTTTGCAGCATCTTTTGCTGCATTTAATAATATCTACTTATTAATAGTATAATTGCGCTTTTCTGATTTATAATTAGATTTGAGAAACTTCCGAATATCATCAATTGTCCCAACACAGTTATCAGGTTTAGTAATATATTCATGATAACATGTACAATAGTATTCTCCACACAGACAGAAGAGTCCCAACCAAATAGAACATATCTTTGGATGACTAATTATAACTTTATCTCTACTATTTAATAACATTTTGTAGATAGAAATCAGGTCATTTGCATTTTTAGGTAATTCAATTAACTTATCATTATCCTTTAAATCAGGAATGGTATATGATACTTAAGCTTCCCATTTTTCTTTAGGATAATCTTCCTTTAGTTTTACGACAGAACTTGGGTGGATATAGCGTCCACGTACTTGTATTAAAGTTTCTCGGAAAGCTATTGTTTCTTCTGTTTCACTAGTATGCGTTTAAATATTTATTCAAATCTGCTTGAATAAATTTATATATATCAGAATCAATCTTTATTTTGGGAACACCATAATTGGGATGTATGATGTAGGTAACGTCAGGATTTTTTATCTAATTATCTTTAGACGTCATAATGACAGAGAAGTTAATTATCAGTTTCGATAAACTTAATTATTGTGATGCCATTTGAAACTTTTATTTGTTGTTAAAATTATGTTATACATGCAATTCTTCGTAGAACTTTGGTCTTCTTTCTTTTTCTTCTTCTTCGGTGCCGATTCGGCCACGTATCAGAAAATAGAACTTTGGTAAATGTACATATCGTCATGATGACAGAACGATTAATTAACCTGCTGTACAAGTTTGCCACTACTTTGCAGCTACTAATTAGCCAAATGGTGACTACAAAATGCTTTTATGTAAGAGATTGTCGAGGTCGTATCATGATATTTATAGTTTTAATTTAGTCATACAAATTAAAATCTGAAGTGATAAGAATGACCAAGTTTGGCTTGTTATTAGCGAATTTCATAAAAAATAAAAAATGCATTTAATCGTAACAGTCACGGCGGTGACGACCGTATATCGATGATCGAATTAATACGGTAGTTTAACAGTCAGTCCGACTGTTAAATTTTTCTATTTTTTTGTCTTTCTATCGCTTTCGACGTTCTCACTTGCCGTTGCAACGTGGCTCATTTTCTATCTCCAGGAGAACTTGCTACAGAGGTAAGCAAGTGGAAATATCCTCAAGAAACAACCGAAAATAATATTGTAAAAGACACTTCAAATTTTTTTAAGTATCTGTGATGTAATCTTCTGATGATTACAAAACATTGATAGCAGCAATGTTTTACTGCCTTGGTCACATATTGTTGCTATCGGTATCAGTCCACATACGATAAGGTTTGATAACCATTACTTAATGCAGAGTACTAACTGAACTGTCTTTGTAGCATTTTCGCAAAATCCATAGTATAACGGCATCCTTTGTTTCGATTTAAACTTTTTAAATAAAAAGTAATAGCATGATCTGCTATTTTTCTTGTTTTTTTTATGCTTCAGTCTTCAAAACCAATAACATTATCATGTGCCTTACTATATGACAAGGCCGGTTGTAGTAAAACTTCATCCCACAGAAGAGCAACATATTTTTCTCTTTCATCCTTAATATCAATTCAATTTCAATTCAATAGCTTTATTTTATTCCTTTACAGGATTCGAAAGGCGTTTTTTAAGGAAACGTTCCCAAAACCTTTACATACATATACATTCCCCTCAAGAACCTGGCCATTGGGCGACCTTACACTCTGTTTCCCGTCCCACCCTTTTAATTCCCATATTCCCTCTGGCCTCCTCCGACGACTTCCTTCCTTCTTCCTCCCTCTAGCTCCAATCTTTCCTCTGGTCCCTCTTTCCAATAGCTCCTTCTGCCTACTGCTCTCCCCTCCTACTTGTCTATGACCTGCCTTTTCTCCGTTTTCTGCCCTACCTCTCCCTTCCATCTATAACCTGCACATAAAAAGTCTCATTAAACAATTAGTTACCCACACCTCCATCTCTCTCCCACCAGTCTCTTGTTCTTCTATCTTTGCCCCTTCTTCTCTCTCTACTTTTTTTCTCTCTCATCCTTCTTCCTCTCTTCCTCTTTATCACGTTGTTCTCTCCTCCCTTTCTTTCTCCACCATCCCTCTCTCCTCCTTCTCTCCCTGTCTCTCTTCCCTCTTTATCATATACGCCTTTAGCTCCATTATTTCACGTCTCAACTCCTTCACGTCTTGCTTCATTTTCATCACCTCCGAATCTCCTATTCCTTCTTTCTCTTCCCCTGCCTCTCTTCTTCCACTACCATGTTCCTTGTCATTTCCTGTTTCAACTCTTTCATATCCAGTCTCAGTCCCTTCACCTCTTTCACAATATCCTCTGTCCTGTCCTCCTTTTCCGTCATCTTTGACCCTAGCTTTGGTATCCTTCTTCTTCTCTTATCCTCGTCTTCTCCCTTTTTCTTCCTCCGTTGATCTACTCTTCTTCCCTTTCTTGCAATTTCACCTTCTTAGCGTACTCGCTTCTAACGCAACTCTTGCCAGCGCTCTTTCGTCTCGTCACCACGTGCTCCACTTGCGTTCCGAAACTATGCTTCGCCGACCCGCAGTGACGCCATCTTATCTCTCCGACCAGCGGTCACCGCGGCAGCGCAGCTTCACACACTAGAGTCCCTCTAATCAGAGTCTGGACAAAACGACAGTTGGCAGCATCTTTCTGGCAAAATTCTGCGAGTGAGATAGAGAGACTCTAAGTGAGATAGAAATATACGCCAACGAACACATGACAGTGCTGCGTATCAGAGGAAGTGTCTGAACGGAATTATTATCGTAACGTGAACGTGTACGTGTATTAATTATTATCCGAGAACAATTGTGCAGAATGGATGGGTGTGCTGCGCCTTTTTGCAATAATTCTGCCAAAAAAGGCTATATTATGGCTACATTTCCTAGAGACCCGCAACGTTTAATAAACACTGCGGAGTGTATTACAGATTATTAACATGGTAAAGAAGAGCAAGTGAGTATTTATATAGATACATTAATATTGTAAAGAGGTGAAAATATATATACACTTATTTACATATTACTTATTTACACGTATTTTGTCAATTTCTTGCAGACGAGTATCAATAACGTGTTGCCAAACATTGAAGACTTGCAATGTAATACAATGAAGAACATCGAGGAGTGTATTACAGTAAATGACATTCCAGAATGTAATACAGAGAGCGACATTATAGATGCTGTACAGTCTAATATAGAAAATAACACGGCGGAATATATGACAGTATTGACGACATCTACCTCTGATATGTGTCTTTCTGAAAATAATAATAATGTATTAAATATAAGTACACTTCCCCCTTTCCGTCCTTATGTAATACAACTGTCTAATCTTGAATTAAATTTGTTGTATAATATTGCTGAATATCTTATTAACTCAATTAACCGACTGTGTAAAATTTTTAACAAGTGTTTGCTATCTGTAGGGTCTAAGAGAATATTATCTTATCATTTTACAAGATTAGTACGATTGAAAGCTTACACTGAGAATTCTTTATATTTCGTTAACAGACCTACATTCAGATTTTTTATACAATTAGAACAGATGTTCAGATTTTATTCAAAATATTTTGTGGATATAGAAAATGCCAATATAAAAACATTTCTTATATCTAAATTTAGTGAGGTCTCTGCTGATTATATTTTAATATGTCATCAGTTATATTCCAAAATTATCAAAAGATTTGTTATTTTACGATTACATATTTATTATATAGGAAAAGTATTATGCTTAGTAAAAAACGTAGGTATGACAGTAAAACCATGGCTATGCATAATATCTTTTCCTAAAATGTGCCTCAATATGTCTTACTTTTGTAATAATTTATGAAACTACATCAAAAACATTTCGTTTATTATTATCTATATATTCTATATTTTTGTATTTTATGTACTTTATTATATATTTCATAATACTTTTAAATACATAATAGTGTTTTAAAACACAAAGTGTCTTAATGCAATAAATTATACGATTGTAGTATTTTTGTTCTTTCTTTTTCTTTTTCCTTTTATTTCCTTACTCAAACTGTTTATTCTTCACACGTTTTTTGTATACAGACGAAATTCTTATGTATTTATTGCTTTTATTCTACGTATATTTTTAATTTTTATAGCGATTTTATTGTTACTGCCATTTCCATAATTTAAAATATCGGCGGGAGTTGCCAGAAATCCTGGACCAATCAAAAGTTGCTCTCTGATGTCCAGATTCTGATTAGAGGGACTTTACCACGCACCTTACTTTCGCGCCCTCTGCACTCACTTCAATCCGCGGTTACTGCGCCACCGTCGGCACCGCCGGCCTCCGTCTTTCCAATTTTTCATCTGCTCATTTTGACGGGTCTGGCTGACACTTCTTACCTCCACAGATTGTTTATCGCGTGATTTGAGCCACCGAAGATTGTCTATCGTAAACGGATAATCGTGGACGCTTGACGCAACTACGTCCTTCCTCGATTACCTCGTCACATCGCTGCTTCCACGCGGTGAATTCTTCCCTCGAATTCAGTCGAGCGGATTGCTCCGACAGCTCTTGCACTTGCTCTCTTAAACGGTCCATAATGAAATGTCTTTTTTTTACAATATTAAGTCCTTTTACATCTCTGTGCAAATAGGACACATATTGCATGGCAAGATTTGGTATAATTTTTGTCTGCAATTGGAGCAGTACCGGCCCTCAATTGCGTCATGCAGCTCGATTACGTGTCTGCGTACGGCGTACATAATATCTTGTGTATTAGGCGCTATGTCAATCATGCATGACATGCATACTCGATAGTCATTGCCCAATGTGTAATAGAAAATTATTGCGCAACACTTACAATTAGTGCGCCCACTTAGCGCGAGAATCTCGTCGCGATATACAATTTTTTCGGTTCGTTGGTCATCCCCTGGTGAATTGCGCCCACTGTCGTCCGATAATGCGCGATCTTCTTCATCGGATGAATCTACGTCCATTATTTCCTCCCAATTAATATTCCCTCGTTCCATTATTTTTGAGAACAATATTTGTAACGTCATTTATTAATCACTTTACTTTTTATTAAATTGCACGCACTTACAGTGGTACTGAACGATATTTTAAAAGTCGAGCGCTCGAAGTAGCTCGAAGTAAAGTATAAGACTTTATATACGACACAGAGCAGAATCACGCGACTGATGCTTAGCGTATACTGCGATTTTGGTGCCTTTCGTTCTCCATTTTTATACATTTTCGTCTATCGCTTTTTCTCTCTTTTTCCAAGAGCATCGTAAAGAGAAGTAACATCCCTTAGAATTTGAATCTGGATATGTTTCTAAAAAATTTTGACACAAAAATGGTGCAATATACCATATCCGGACACGTAGCCCAGATAAAAGGCTCTTCGCAAAAATAAAGTGAAGACGACATCTCGGCGTCACGATACTTAGCCATAAATTATAGCGGCTTGTCATCGGCGCTTAATTCTATAACGCTTTTTGAAGTGAAATTTCTTAGGGCACGGGGGGTGATTCGAACCGGAAGCGTTACGGAAGTCGCGTTATGGAAGTCCGTCACGAAAAGTCGAACCTTCTACGGAAGTAATTCGATTCGTCGCGTTACGCGTTCGCGTTATGGAAGTCCGTCACGAAAAGTCGAACCTTCTACGGGAGTGATTCGATTCGTCGCGTTACGCGTTTGCGTTGTGGAAGTCCGTCACGAAAAGTCGAACCTTCTACGGGAGTGATTCGATTCGTCGGGTTACGCGCTCGCGTTATGGAAGTCCGTCACGAAAAGTCGAACCTTCTACGGGAGTGACTCGGAGCGTCGCGTTACGCGTTCGCGTTAAGGAAGTCCGTCACGAAAAATCGAACCTTCTACGGGAGTGATTCGGAGCGTCGCGTTACGCGTTCGCGTTATGGAAGTCCGTCACGAAAAGTCGAACCTTATACGGGAGTGATTCGGAGCGTCGCGTTACGCGTTTGCGTTATGGAAGTCCGTCACGAAAAGTCGAACCTTCTACGGGAGTGATTCGGAGCGTCGCGTTACGCGTTCGCGTTATGAAAGTCCGTCACGAAAAGTCGAACCTTATACGGGAGTGATTCGGAGCGTCGCGTTACGCGTTCGCGTTATGGAAGTCCGTCACGAAAAGTCAAACCTTCTACGAGAGTGATTCGATGCGTCGCGTTACGCGTTTGCGTTATGGAAGTCCGTCACGAAAAGTCAAACCTTCTACGAGAGCGATTCGGTGCGTCGCGTTACGCGTTCGCGTTATGGAATGTCCGTCACGAAAAGTTGAAACTTATACGGGAGTGATCCGGAGCGTCGCGTTACGCGTTCGCGTTATGAAAGTCCGTCGCGAAAAGTAAAAAAAAAAAAAAAATACGTGTGGCCTCCACGCGCGTCAGAAGTGAAACTTCTTAGCTGTGAGGAATAGGATAGTATCTCGTTTATAGTATCTGAATTAAAACCTGTGTAATTCAGAAATCAAATTTTAATTATAAATTAAAGCCGATGCAATTTGCAAGTAAAAATTGATTTGTGCAGAATTGAAGCGTATATAAGTCACGAGTCAAATTTTAATTATAAATTAAAGCCGATGCAATTCACAAATGAAAATTGATTTGTGAATTAAAGCCTATATAATTCGCAAATCAAATTTTAATTATAAAAGTGAAGTTTCAGGTTAACAGTTGCCAACTGTTACATTTATATGTAATTATGTATGGGAAAATTTTTCTCATAACCTGAAACTTCACTTTTATAATTAAAATTTGATTTGTGAATTATATAGGCTTTAATTCACAAATCAATTTTCATTTGTGAATTGCATCGGCTTTAATATATAATTAAAATTTGACTCGTGACTTATATACGCTTCAATTCTGCACAAATCAATTTTTACTTGCAAATTGCATCGGCTTTAATTTATAATTAAAATTTGATTTCTGAATTACACAGGTTTTAATTCAGATACTATAAACGAGATACTATCCTATTCCTCACAGCTAAGAAGTTTCACTTCTGACGCGCGTGGAGGCCACACGTATTTTTTTTCTTACAGCCGCGAAGATATAAAGGGTTATTTCTTGAAATAGAAAAACCATGACGGTATCAGTCGCGCCATACCCTGCTGTTTTATATGTACCTATGTTCCAAAATGTTGGCACAAATAGTGCAATGTAACATGTCCCGACATGCAGCCCTCGACAAAAGCTTCCAGAATTTTCCAAGAAAGCTTCCAGAATTTTCCAAGAAAATTCAACCTTGGTAAATAAAATCTACAGCATTTTAGTTAGTTTTTCCGGCGAGCACGGACGTTAGTTAGTTACGTTCTCGTCGTATCGAGTTTTCGAAAAAATTCAAGCACGCTGTAACTGTTAAGTATGGACGGGAATGGCTAAACATTATTGTTCATCGATTGTGCATAATCTTCGCGATCGAGAACTTGGATTTCGAAACGTGCTCACTCGCACTAACAAGTGGTGTCCAAAACATCAAGCATTGCAGACCTATGATATTGAGGATTTACGAGATGTGTGTGATTTGGAAGACGTTTATTTTAATATTGAGACATGCTGTGAAGCAGTTACAGATTTTTATTTCAACGTAGTATATTCAACTAAATCTTTGGACGATGACCATTCTGTGTATAACATTCAACGCAAACCACCGTCCGAACCACCAAAACCGAAATGTTTTTTGGATCGCGAGTACGCGAATGTGGATAAAAATCAAGACGTGGGCCAAGACGTTAATCAAGTAGATCGATCGCAATTAGCCAGCCGCATGTACAAGTGGTGCCCTAAACATCAGGTATTGGAGCATCATTGGATTTGGAAGGATTCGGATTTTTATAAGTATTATCAAATTGATGAATGCCCAATCGATTGGGAACAAACATCCGATGGACCCTGGAAACGAATCGTGGAAGAACCGGCACAATGAGTGAGTACCAAAATTTTGCGTATATACATATATAATTGTGCATACATTTTTACATACTTAATTGTATTTTTTCTTTTTCAGTTTTAATAAACCTCGCAACACATATCTTGTAAAGAAGATTTCATATGAATAAATGTACAACACGAATAAATGTACAATAACACGGTAAACAATTTTCAATTATTTTCTCCTTCCACCTTCTTCTCCTCTATTCCTTGTTTTGCGATAATGTCTCTTTCTTAAACTATAAATTTAAGGAACTAATAAAATGATTAAATTGTTTATAATATTAAAATATTTAAAATATTAAAATACCAAAAAGGAGGAAAGTTCGAGAACGCGAAGGGAAATGAGTCGAGCGAAAGAAAGAAACGTAGTACGTGACGTTACAACTCCAAAATGGCGTCGTGAAACATGTTCGAACACGAAGCCCTCGACAAAGGGATCTCCACAGAAAAAAGAAAAGAAAAAAAGACAAATCGACGTCACAATAATTTATTGTCGATGTCATAAATTATAGCCGATCACCCTTAGGTTATTTTAAATATTACACTATGTCCCGACAAGCGCGCCTAAATTCCCCCTCCCCCTCCCTCTCCAACGCGGACCTATCAACGCAATTGCACGATTCCCCTCCGGGATCTTGCCCCACGGGCCCCACACCCCCCACCACCGGGCATAGAGAACACCTCATAGGGCACGCTTGCGACTAACATCGCGGTCGATATGTATAATAGATAAACAACTTATTAAATCTTATTCGGTATGTTATCTACGTACAGTTAGCAATCGTATGTACCATCGGACTAATTCGGATGGTAAAAAAAAAGACCACGTGACTAGTTTAGATGGTAAAAGAGATCGCGTGACATCGATCGATATTATCGACCGTGATCTTGGTCGCGGACGCCATCTATGAGTCCCTCTAGGTACTACATGGAACCCCCCTGCCCCGCTTACCCCTTGCCTGCAAATAATTTAGAACTCTCATAGACTACCTACTTCCCATGGCTCGATGCTCAATTGACAAAATCGTGACATTGTCTTTTCTAGTCTTGTAACATTGACTTTTTCATCTCAATATTAGCGAGAAAGAAATAGGAAGCGCGACTTTTTTATTTCACTAACTATATGAGAAACAGATAATTTCTTTTTCCTTTGAAATTGTGGATTGCGTTTATTGCACACTAGTTTCTCCATATTATTGATACGGAAAACTGACGTGACAATGGATAAATCCAATGATGAGATAGTGATAAGTGAACAAAGTGTAAAAATAAAGTATGATGAATTCGGAAGGAAATATGGAAGAAGTAACGATCGCAAGCGATATCAGCTGTCGTGTAAACGATTAAACAGACGGAAGGCATACGTTAATAGAAGGTAAGATAGTAAAATAAAACATATTATTGTTGTTACGTTATGTTCTTTATAAGAATATAATAAACATGA
Source organism: Leptothorax acervorum (assembly GCA_035220615.1). NCBI lineage: Eukaryota > Metazoa > Arthropoda > Insecta > Hymenoptera > Formicidae > Leptothorax > Leptothorax acervorum. The sequence continues at coordinate 26,361 of JASTWQ010000855.1, forward strand.
CAACCGATGACCCAACCCCATTTAATATTGATATCGAGGGTGTTAGCGTACGTCTTTCTTTTGTACAGGCCCACAAATAAATTTTTAGTCAAATAACTCTAATCAGAGTAGGTGTCTTAAGATTTTTTAATACAATTGATAAAAAGGTTTCTTTTTTAATTTATGTTTTAATATATCCATAAATCGCAATTGTAATTGATTCAGCACATTTTTAAAATATACCGAACACGAACACTTTCCTTTGGCTTTAATAATCACTAAATAGTCGTAAAATTAATGTGACATGCAATCTATCTTTTTAACTTGTCTTCTTTCATTTTTTAGTTTTTTTCTTACATTTTTTAGATGTATGCATGGGTAACACCTCAAAGTAGTATTACCACAAATCTAAAAATTTTTAGAGTGTTCTATTATTACATCTGAGTATCTGTATAAAATTTTAGCACAATTTTCTTATTGATTTAAAAGTTATTTAATTATTTTGTTTGCATTGATTCTTATTATATCTCGGAATTGGCTGCACTAATCTTATTTGGACCAGTCGCAATTAAAAGCATTGACATTATATTAAAAAAATGTAGTTACATTTGTTATTACGGCTTTAGTTTTTGAGATGTTTTAATCGAGTTTGTTGACGTATAAATTTCTTCCTTATTCTCATAATTTGATGAGGAAAAAAACAAAAGAGAATAAGAATAAGAGGACAGTTCATGCGTTAACAAACTTTCGATTAAGATATCTCAGTAACTAAAGCCGTAATAAAGAAATATAACTACATTTTTTAAAATATAATGTTGATACAAGCTTTCGATTACGACCAGTCCGAATAAGATTGGTGCAGCCAATCCCGAGATATGATAAGAATCAATGCAAACAAAAAAATTAAATAACTTTTAAACTTAAATAACTTTAAACTTAAATAACTGAATTGTGCTAAAATTTTACGCAGGTACTCAAACGTAATAATAGGACAATATGAAATTTTTAGATTTTTGAAAGTAATTTGAGATGTTACCCATACATCCTTAAGAGGATCCTGCAGTGACAGGCAAATTCCAACGTGACAGCGCCACGATCTAGCACGGAACTAAAAATAATCGATAATTTCGATCGTTTACTATGTTTTTTGTGTTACCGTGCTATACCTGTCCTTGTCTAACGGATATCTATACGATATATCTGTCCTTGTCAGATTGCAGCAGTGCCATCTCTGACAAGATCCGGCAACTACTGTTGCACGCGACACTGCTCTTCTTGTCATTCTGCATCCGTATTTGCATTACTAAAATTTTTTCTCAATGGATCTTTTTTTGTACGCATTGAATCTTACTTCTACTTGCACGATATTATTCCTACATGTTTACCCAATACTAGATGATAAACATTATGTATGTATAAACTGCAGAATTTTTGTTTTAAGCAAATATTGTCGTCAGGTGACAGCTGTATGTGTCCAAATAAGTAATATTTTTAATTTTTTAGTGTTTTTGATATAAAATCGCGGTTGTCTAGTATAGATTTTTGTGCGTACTTTAATTCTGCAAAAGATTTTTGCAATTCTATAAAGCCAATTAAAAGATCCATTGAGAAACTGTAATGTCGGTAATTCATACGACTGCAGGATCCCCTTAATACTCACGCGTGTATTTATAAAAGTAGGTACATTTGTAAGCGACGCATAAGCGGGGAAACCGATTATGTTGGGAAGTATTACGGGAGTTTTTTATTTTTTTATAGGAAACAATTAAAATTATCAGAGCAGTTTAATTATAAAAGTATACTTGAAGAAGAGGAAAAAATGTGTTGGAATGCGATACGACTACTTACAATACGCCTGAAGAAGAAAAAGATAAGTTTGAATATAATACGACTACTTTCGCATATGAAGATATGATTACATTTGATAAAGATAAACGAGCTCTTCAAGATATTTTAATTCAGGATGAGTTATTAAAAATGGGTCTTTCTGTTGACGATAATGACGAAGAAAGAATTCAATCTGCATTAAGTACAGAAGAATTAATAAATATTCTCGAAGATGGGGGAGAATACCATTCAGAAAATGAAGAACAACCATATCTAATAGATAATCAACTTGACCGATATCGCATAAAAAGTGTAGATAATCTCGGAAATTGTATAATGAATTTTGCACATGTGTATAAAAAATTGCACGAAAAATTTGATGAACATCGTCGCGGAGTTGAATTTAGTTTCCGAGATTTAATATTTATCGGAGTTCGGGAAGTGGGACTAAAGAGTCAATTTTTTTTTAAATGCCGCATGTGTAATTTCGAAAGCAATATCTGGAGTGAGCCACCTCCAAAAGAACAGCTAGATACGAATCTAGGAGCAGTGGCGGGCACAATATTAACTGGAACGGGATATACACAATTGAAGGAAAGTTTAGCTGCCGTTGATATTCGATGCATGAACAGCAGCAATTATCAGATACTACATGATAAAATTGCTGCAGGAATTGCAAAAGCAGCCGAAGAATGTATGAATGCTGCTGCAGAGGAAGAACGTACGTTAGCATTACAACATAATGATATTATTAATGGAATACCGCATATAGCAGTAATCGCTGATGGAAGTTGGATGAAACGATCATATAGAACAGGACGATATGATTCCTTATCAGGTGTTGGCACAATATGCGGCGCAAGAACCGGAAAAATTTTACATATTGGTGTACGTAATAAATATTGCATTATTTGTGAAAAAGCGGAAAAGCTAAACATGCAAGCTAAACATCACAAATGTTATAAAAATTGGGAAAGAGATCGCAGTTCAACGAGCATGGAAGCAGATGCGATCGCAGAGGGATTTAAAAGAAGCATAGAAAAGCATGGATTAATTTATTCTACATTTATAGCTGATGGAGATAGCAGTGTATATAAAAAAATAATTGAAGCAAATTCATATCAAAATGTATTTATTGAAAAAATAGAATGTCGAAATCATTTGCTTCGTAATTTAGCCACAAAAATCAAAGAAATTGCGAAAACAAAAGGACGTTTTGGAAAATTGCGAAATATTATCGGAAACCGGATATTAAGAATTAGAACAGCAGTAACCAAAGCTGTAAAACACCGTAATGAAGAACACACTTCAATGCGGGAAAAGATAATAGCATTGAAGAAAGACCTTGAGAATGTAATAAGTCATGTCTTTGGTAAACATAAAGATTGTGTACAAATAGGATATTTCTGCGATAGATCACAGAAAGAGAATGAAGAAAATTATGTACCAGAATTAAAAAAATTCGGACTTTATGAGAAATTGCAAAATGTGTTAAAACAGATAAGTTGAAACGCAAGAAGTTTGTTGCTAGATAAAGACAGTAACAGAGTGAGACCTTTAACTCTGTCATTTCTAAGTGTATTGGTGGAAAACGAATTAATTATGGTTTAAAAGGATCATATGAAGCTCGTTGTAACGCTGCAGTTGTATCTTTTAATACTGATGAGCCTCTAAGTCTTTTGAGTAATGCTGTCGGAACTAAACCGGGACAAACTGCCTTAAATCTTGAAGAAAGAAAAAAGGAAGTACGAAGCAAAAAATTGTACGAGCATAACAAAAAACATAACAAGCGGCCATTTACTCACAGTATGAAACGTGCAATGACTGCAGATAATGATTATGGGCCACACGCCCATAACATATTCATATGTTGTGTAATTCGTAATTCCATTTCAATCGGATCAGCATCAGGTCTAGATAGGCAAATTAAGCGAGCAGATATAGAAGAAGAAACTAGAGAACAAACATCAAGTGGTATATGGCAATATTATCGTACGAAATTACTGACTGCTTCTCATTATGGTCACATTTGTAAAATGAGAAGGAACACTTCCTGCGCGTCAAGAGTACGGTCAATTGTATATCCACAAGAATTGAACGTGGAAGCCTTACAACACGGTGTTGAACATGAAGATGCAGCACGCAAGAAAATTGAAACCGTTTTAAACATTCGAATTAATCGTTGTGGATTATTTATAGACGCGGAAATACCATATTTAGGAGCTTCGCCAGATGGACTAAGAGAAAATGATGAAATTGTTGAAATAAAATGTCTATTTGGAGCTCGTTTTCTAACGCCAGAAGATGCAATTACATCAAATTTTTCCAATTTGCGAGCATTATATCAAAATGCAGAAGATGAACACATGAAACGTTCGCATATATATTATTATCAAGTACAGGGTCAATTACATGTTACACAGCGAGAATATGGTATCTTTGCAATTTGGACACCATTAGGATTGAAAATGGAAAAGATTTTTCGCGATGATGATTTTTGGAATGAACATATGGTGAATAAGCTTGTACAGTTCTACGAACATTGCATGTTACCCGAAATAGTTGACCCCAGACGTGAAAGAAGAATGGAAATTCGTGATCCATATTACATTATTGAAGCCAAAAAAAAAAATAGAAGAAAAACAAAAAAGAAATACAAAAGAAATAAAATAAAAAAATTGAAAATAGAAAAAAATTACAAATAAAAAAATAGAAGTAGAAAATAGAAATGCATTCTGCACTTCACGCAGTATATATATTGAGTATACTATAATAAAACTATTTCAGCGCTTTTTGGGTAGTAAAATATATAAAAATGCATTCTACGTTCTGCGCAGTAAAAGTGATAACAATAAAATGATTTCTGCGCTGTGCGCAGTAAGTAGTAACAAAGTGTAATGTGCGTTGTGCGCAGTAAGTGATAAAGTGCATTCTGCGCTGTACAGCAGTAAATGATCGTAAAATGCATTCTGCGCTGTGCGCAGTAAGTGATAACGAAGTGCATTCTGCGCTGTGCGCAGTAAATGATAACAAAGTGCATTCTGCGCTGTGCGCAATAAATGATAGTAATGCATTCTGCGCTGTATTCGTAGTAATTAGTGATACAAAAGTAGGTACATTCCGCTCACATGGTAGAATGTTTTAATTTCTCTTTTTATGTGAAATACTCAATGACCAATATATTTCATCGTCACGGATTAGGTATGTGCAATTATTTTACTTATTCGTAATAAAATCCTGGCAAATACGTTACAATATTATTTCTCAGGAGTGGCAGTCTTAAGTGACCTTTATATGCTGTTGGTCATGGTTACAACGGTTGGTGTTTCCTTGATGCAGTGGGATCCGACAACATGTCAGTGGAGTTCGATATGTCTTACGTTCATACAAAGAGCCAAAAAAGAATTTAAATCGCCAGTGAATAATGAAAAAATTAGCGTAGATATCGTTTAATCGACCAAACTGGCAAAGTTTATTTAAAAATCGCTACGTTTCGACCGTAGATTTCGGTCCTTTTTAAGCGTATGGATACACAAATTATAAATTAGTCAAGCATAATGCCCAAACTACGCCACATCTAAAAACTAAACATCGAAAGTTACAAAATGCAATACAAGTATAAATCCACTAAAAAATATATAAAATTCAAGCGCTTACATAATTTGTGCGTCGAGATTCAAAGAATTAAATTGTAATATAAATTGGAACGACATCTTCGTTAGTCGTTCGATCGTCGAAGGACGTGTCAGAGCCGTGGCAAATATTCGACTGACAATAAGCGGGTAAACAATACAAGAAGTACAGCGTACTTAATCGCTTGTAATAATTTAGGCAGTGGAGGGGGGAACAGAAAAGAAAGAGAGGAATTATGTCTCTTTTATAATACGTTCGTAAAGAGCGTTAAGATTCTCTGTGTCCTTTTGTAAATTTATGGTGTCGTCAAATTTCTTAATAAAGAACATTTCCGCCAATTCCCTCTTTCTAATCTGTTTCTCCTTGTGTATTATTTGTGGCCTTTGCCAATCAAAATTATGCCCGTGTGATAATCGATGATTACTAACCACAGAATGCTTACTAACATCTTTTTTAACATCGTTCTGGTGTTCTTTGAGACGTGTGCATAAATGCCTTTTCGTTTGCCCGATGTATGTGGCATTGCAGTCTTTACAATTGATTTTATAGACTAGCTCTGTTTGTTTGAAATCGTCAATTCTATCCTTCCCCCTTCTAATTATACAATCAAGTTTTTTGGGGACTGTAAACAGAGTGTTAATGTTGACCTTCCTCAAATCTCGACATATAACATCACTCAGACCTTTAATGTATTGTAAAGGTATAAAATTCTTTAGATCAAAAAATGTATTATCATCTGTAGACGGGTTATGCGAAGCCCCCCGCGCATGCTTCCCCCCCCCCCCCCCCGTGGGGTCTTTCACTATCAATTTGATCTTCCTCAAGTCCCAGCCCCACTGGCTTTTCACCAATAAAGTGTACATCACTGCGTCTTCCTTCCGCAGATCCTTAATCTCCAGCTTGGCCCAGTAACAGTTCTTATTCTCGGCGATCGGCTCCAACGGCAGGGCCTCGTACTTTGGGTTATGTTTCTCTCCGGCTCGAATTGTAAGACTGCCCCAAGAAAGTTGGAACATCCAAGTGACCAGTGTCGGTGGTGGCCGCGAGCAGAATTGGAACTTGAGCGTGTGCACGGGTTTCCCGGTCCATCCGACGGACTCGTAGTCTCGGCCGCCAGGCAACTTGATTTCCGGCGGTCCGGTCACGGACACCTCCTGGTAGGGTGGCGTCTTCAAAATTTGCTGCTCGAAGTCGCCGAGGATGGAGGTGACGAGGAGCACAAGTAATCCGATCGAGCGAGTCATCTTTCTCCGACTCAAAGAACACCAGAACGATGTTAAAAAAGGTGTTAGTAAGCATTCTGTAGTTAGTAATCATCGATTATCACACGGGCATAATTTTGATTAGCAAAGGCCACAAATAATACACAAGGAGAAACAGATTAGAAAGAGGGAATTGGCGGAAATGTTCTTTATTAAGAAATTTGACGACACCATAAATTTACAAAAGGACACAGAGAATCTTAACGCTCTTTACGAACGTATTATAAAAGAGACATAATTCCTCTCTTTCTTCTCTGTTCCCCCCTCCACTGCCTAAATTATTACAAGCAATTAAGTACGTTCTCGTATTTTTTACCCGTTTATTGTCAGTCGAATATTTGCCACGGCTCTGACACGTCCTTCGACGATCGAACGACTAACGAAGATGTCGTTCCAATTTATATTACAATTTAATTCTTTGAATCTCGACGCACAAATTATGTAAGCGCTTGAATTTTATATATTTTTTAGTGGATTTATACTTGTATTGCATTTTGTAACTTTCGATGTTTAGTTTTTAGATGTGGCGTAGTTTGGGCATTATGCTTGACTAATTTATAATTTGTGTATCCATACGCTTGAAAAGGACCGAAATCTACGGTCGAAACGTAGCGTTTTTTAAATAAACTTTGCCAGTTGGGTCGATTAAACGATATCTACGCTAATTTGTTCATACAAAGGTCTACAAACGGTGTGGCTGTGTTAAATCGTAAATAAGTCTTTACAGATGAATTATCAAATTTACATGTCATAGCCCGTTTTTAACCATTTTTATTTCGTTTTTAGTGTGTTTTTGTATGAATATATTTTATTAATTTTAAATCTTATTCATTATTAAGTTTTTTCTTGTTTCTCTTTATATTGTTTATTTACGTATCGTCTACAAAGACGTTTCAACTCATTATTAACCGGTTATAACCAGTTGATTTAATTAGGGGAGATAAAAGATTTTAAGACTCTAATGAAAACTGTGTTTTAAGTGCAACAAAAAATTGGCGAACAGTTTAGTAGGGCGAAAGTTTGTGTACTTGGAAATACACAGAAATATTAGGCTATTGTTACGTCCGGGGTTTTTGAGTGGCGCGATTACGCGAGCTGTCGACCGGCGGACGTAATTTATAACGAAAGGTCGAGAATTAAATTACGGTATCTTTGAGAACGATATATTTATTTTTGTAAAGATTTTAATTAGTCACGGGCCGAGCGGAAACCCGTGACGTTCGGAGGAGAGGTGGAGAGATCGAATATATTTACACCGAGGATTATTCTAGTTTTTTATTTATTTTGTCTTTATCTTCAATCTTGGTGACAACTTTCACGATCCTCGGGAAATGAACGTTCCCGATTATCTGAGGGAGCACGCGTGTACGGCGAGTCTCGTTTCCCGGCGGATCGGGATGCCCCTGACGTGCGCCCGGCTGCTGGGCGGCAGAATCGGACGGCGGAGATGCAGCCGGAACGGGTCGCCTCGGCGGCGGAGACGGCGGCGGAGAAAGTGGTCTACGGAAGACCGACGGGTCAAATTCCCCGTTCTCGTAGAGAGCCTTTTTTAAACGACGAAGCTGTCGATCGCGTCCCGCTCGCCGCGACCTCCTATTTCGCCCCATGGGTGCCCTGCATGGCAGAGAGGAGGAATTACTTATCTCCAGTAATGCGCGGTGCCGAACGGCCCCCCCTTTTTGAGTAACGGAGATGACGAAAACACAGGGAGGCCCTTTTCTTTTGCGGGCGGAAAATAGGCAGGAAGTTTTATAGAGGGGATCTTATGACGGGCGACGCAGGAACCTCGACCGAGAATCGCCGCTCTGCAGGGCGCTTAACGGAGAGGGGTTTAGAGATGGATGGACCCGTGCCTCGCCCTCTGTGAGAGGCGCGCTGCTCGGGGGGGTTAGGAGGAGATTTTTCTTAGGAATGGTCGCGAACACGTATTTAGGCGGACGGGGAGACACTTACACGTATCACAGACACTTTATGCACAAACGTCGGGCGGCGGAAATAACTCGGTTGCACTCACCGTATTTAAACACTAGTTTACGATATCGTTTATTCAGTCTAATAAATCTGTTCGGACAGATTCAGTTACACAAACTCTAGTTGACTTCGAACAACACAGTCGAAATTATCGATCAGCTGTCGAAAAGCGACGTGTCGCATACAGGAGAACAAAATATACACTAAAACAATCGATAATTAAATGACACGCAAAGAAAGGTAAATTTCGACACAGAATATCGTTATGATATTCGATCCGGGAATTCCGACTCGAATCGGTGGCCTGAATCAAATATAACAAACAGAAAAGAAAAATCTTTGAGGAGGATTTTTCGTCTTATATATATATATATGTATATATATATATATGTATAATAAAAAAAAAAAAAAATACGTGTGGCCTCCACGCGCGTCAGAAGTGAAACTTCTTAGCTGTGAGGAATAGGATAGTATCTCGTTTATAGTATCTGAATTAAAACCTGTGTAATTCAGAAATCAAATTTTAAATATAAATTAAAGCCGATGCAATTTGCAAGTAAAAATTGATTTGTGCAGAATTGAAGCGTATATAAGTCACGAGTCAAATTTTAATTATAAATTAAAGCCGATGCAATTCACAAATGAAAATTGATTTGTGAATTAAAGCCTATATAATTCACAAATCAAATTTTAATTATAAAAGTGAAGTTTCAGGTTATGAGAAAAATTTTCCCATACATAATTACATATAAATGTAACAGTTGGCAACTGTTAACCTGAAACTTCACTTTTATAATTAAAATTTGATTTGCGAATTATATAGGCTTTAATTCACAAATCAATTTTCATTTGTGAATTGCATCGGCTTTAATTTATAATTAAAATTTGACTCGTGACTTATATACGCTTCAATTCTGCACAAATCAATTTTTACTTGCAAATTGCATCGGCTTTAATTTATAATTAAAATTTGATTTCTGAATTACACAGGTTTTAATTCAGATACTATAAACGAGATACTATCCTATTCCTCACAGCTAAGAAGTTTCACTTCTGACGCGCGTGGAGGCCACACGTATTTTTTTTTTTTTTTCACTTTTCGCGACGGACTTTCATAACGCGAACGCGTAACGCGACGCTCCGGATCACTCCCGTATAAGTTTCAACTTTTCGTGACGGACTTCCATAACGCGAACGCGTAACGCGACGCACCGAATCGCTCTCGTAGAAGGTTTGACTTTTCGTGACGGACTTCCATAACGCGAACGCGTAACGCGACGCATCGAATCACTCTCGTAGAAGGTTTGACTTTTCGTGACGGACTTCCATAACGCGAACGCGTAACGCGACGCTCCGAATCACTCCCGCATAAGGTTCGACTTTTCGTGACGGACTTTCATAACGCGAACGCGTAACGCGACGCTCCGAATCACTCCCGTAGAAGGTTCGACTTTTCGTGACGGACTTCCATAACGCAAACGCGTAACGCGACGCTCCGAATCACTCCCGTATAAGGTTCGACTTTTCGTGACGGACTTCCATAACGCGAACGCGTAACCCGACGCTCCGAATCACTCCCGTATAAGGTTCGACTTCTCGTGACGGACTTCCATAACGCGAACGCGTAACGCGACGCTCCGAATCACTCCCGTAGAAGGTTCGATTTTTCGTGACGGACTTCCTTAACGCGAACGCGTAACGCGACGCTCCGAGTCACTCCCGTAGAAGGTTCGACTTTTCGTGACGGACTTCCATAACGCGAACGCGTAACCCGACGAATCGTATCACTCCCGTAGAAGGTTCGACTTTTCGTGACGGACTTCCACAACGCAAACGCGTAACGCGACGAATCGAATCACTCCCGTAGAAGGTTCGACTTTTCGTGACGGACTTCCATAACGCGAACGCGTAACGCGACGAATCGAATTACTTCCGTAGAAGGTTCGACTTTTCGTGACGGACTTCCATAACGCGACTTCCGTAACGCTTCCGGTTCGAATCACCCCCCGTGCCCTAAGAAGTTTCACTTCAAAAAATTTAAACGAGAAACGATCCGAATCGCGGAACCTCAGTTCCCGGCACGCCCGGAAGCCACCCCGATGATCGCCCTTCAAGGGCGCTCCACCGGTCTGACCCACCGAAACCGCACGGAAACCTTGATCTCGCACGACAAGGGCCTCGGAGGCTATGTCTTGCACTTCACTATACGGAGACTAAGTCTCGAACACTCGGATTTCGGCTAGGCTCTAATACCGTGATTCTACTCTCGAATTAATGCCACCGATAACGCTGTAGAACTCCGAAATCAAATACGCGCGGCCCTCGGCGCGGGCCCTTTATATACTCTCAGCTCGATGGCCCCAAGCGGGAGGGGAATGATGATCGTAAATCATCGAGCTGTCAGCTAATTTGTTAACTAACAAAGGTATTAAGTCAAAACTTACTCGCTAAGTTACGATTTTAATTTATATTTATATTTTAGTATTCCTGATTTAATTAAATTGCTCCTTCTATCTTAATTAACGATCTAGTTTTTATAAACGCGGATTTGCTCTCGGTACTTCGATCGCGTACTAGAACTTATCGATCGCATTCCTTAGGCTGTTATTCGCATTTCTGAGTGCGCAAACATCTCGGTACCCGAATAACAACCTGCGAAGAATTATCTTTAGCGTTATACAATCCAAATTATATCCTCCGTTTATAATTTCAATCGATTTAACGTTGTTTTAAACGACGCGCCTTGCGGATTGCGCGGGCCAGCGGCCGTCAAGCTCGCGGTTGCGCAATTTCTCGGAGAGCAGCCGCGAGTTTGTCTCGGGATCGATCAGAACGCTTTATTGCTTAATATTATGTTCGGACTAGATTATTAATTACATTAGCAGTTTTAATTAAGTTTATTGAGAGATTTTAGTGTTTTTCTTAACTTATAAATTTGAGTATGATTAATCGCTTCGGCGGTATGCTTCGCAAAAGCGAATTGCGCAATTTAGCGGGCGGTCGGTTAGCCGCGAAGCGGCTCAACGCTGAATAAATGTTGGTTAATTTTAATCGGTATGCCTTACAAAGTTAGCGAGGTTAAACATTTTTATAATAATCCTTTAATTGATTCGCGATACATATAAGTTTGGTTTTACATAAAAGGGGAAAATCGTCGGCGACGCGATCGAGGCATTGAGATGGCCTATAAGGAAAGCGCGTCGTGGAAAATCAATAAATGAGGACTCTCGCAATTCTGAGAATCGCGCCGGTTTGTCAATTTCCGAACGGGCCGAAAGATCGTGAAGGCCGGTGCAAACCGCGCCGGACGTAACACCCCCCCCCTTCAAGCTCGGAGCATCGGGGCGTCCTGATGCGACGGTGAGGATTCCGAACCCATTGGGAGGGAAGGGGCGATGCACCTTTTCACTCGATTCTCCAGTTGGAGTAGCGCCCGTCGGATGCTCTCTATCTCGCTGGCCACTGCAGGGTCCTCCCGGCTTCTCTCAGGGTGAGACTGTGGTCCGCACCCAAGCACCGACTCGATCCGTATGTCCCCGGGGTAGCAGGAACGGGCTTTGAGCGATGGCGGTTGCTCGGTCTTTCTCCCCCGACGTCTTAGGCACCTCCGCCACCCCAATGCTAGGAGGGAGACACCCAGTCCGGTGACAATTATTCGTGCGTTGATCCAGCAGTGTCTCTTCCATTGGTCAGCGGAGCCAAAATGTGAGCTATCGGCGTCCGGACTCGGCGCGGAGTTTGGTGCGAGGTCCTCGGGAGTAGGGCGTCCCCATGGCAGCTTCCTAGGGCTAATCGTCTCTGGAAGCGTTGCTACCACCTCCCAACGAGGGTTTCGCCATTTCCCTCCGATGAGGAACATGGGGTCAGTCTCGGGGTGACACTTAATCTCGGTCCCCTCGGTCGTTAAAACTCTCGTCTTGGGCGTCAGGTACGCCGGTTTATCGTCGACGGTCACGGGGAGTTCGGCGAAGCAGGTCCCCGTAGTCCTCCTCTGGACAGGCACGGCAGTGCATCGGTAGATCTGGGCGGCCTCTCCCCTGATGTAGGCGGAGTACCCTGGTGCTCTCATAACCGAGGATGCAAACGAGTGTGGGTCCTTGTAGGCGTGCAATATGGCGCCACGTAATTCGGCTCTTCTCGGAATACATCCATCTAGGACTATTTTCGCGTAAGCGTCCTCAATGCGTAGATCGCGGTCGTCGACGATCGCATGGTATTGCGACGATTTAACAAGGGTAGAAGAACGTATTTTATTGATTAGTCTTCCCGACTTCCGGTGCTCGATATCGGTCTCTCTAATGAGAAATAATGGGTGTTCGGTCTGGTAGGCAGATCCGTTACACGCGTCGTGATGCGCGTGAAGGAACAGTAGTATTTTAGAGTCACCGCTAGTAAACGAGTAGGCGGTCGGGTTATCTGGCGTACGCACTCTTTGAGCGAAGCCTTTGTAAATAAGGGTATGCGGCAATATGCGGCACCCATCGTGATATAGAGGAGACCAAAAGTTAGAGAACCCTTCTTCGTCGTCGCATTGAAGGTCGACGTAAGTGCATCGAGTGCCGGAAGGTAGGAGGACCTTATTTAACAGAATGTTAACCTTCATGAGGTTTCGCTTGAAAACTATATCTACATGAGTATTTACATCAGTTTCGATAGATTCGCTTAATAATCTGGCTTCTGCCGTGGGGAGCAAACGACTATTAGTGACTCCTTCTTGGAGATCGCTTAGCGACAAGTTCCCTATGTGGAACTTTCCAGAGGAGTGTAGGAACATACAGACTGACACATTGACCGGCAAATAGAGTCGTTTACTTCCCACGGGGTGGACGTTTCCTGCTTCCCGTTTAAGGTTATCGCTGGCGCGATCCACCTCCACCCTACAGCTCAGTACGTCGAAACTTCGGGTTTCGATAACAGTTCGAGAGGTACGTTTTCGAGAACCGGGGAATCTCTCGGTGTGTGGCAATCGTCCACGTCGAGTAGAGATACGGTCTTGCCGTCGTCGTACGAGTTTTCGCAGTCGTAACCGATGAGAGCATCGGTGAGGCGGATCAGGAAGATCAGTAGCTTGAACATTCTCATCTGAAACAGACGGATCATCCTGGTTCGCCATAATACGATTTTCTGAGTCTGTTAACGTGCACAATACGCGTGCCGTTTCGAATTTTTAACTTTATATTTTCGTGATCGAGAACTTCGACTATTTCGTAGGGGCCCACGTATCGGTCAGCGAATTTATCGCGAGTTTTACCGTTTAGCAGAAACGCAAAGTCTCCGACATTAAATTTCTCTTGATTGACCCGTTGGTCGTAAAACGTTTTAGATTTTAACTTGGCTCTTTCTAAATTGGATTTGGCCATAGACTGAAGGTCTGATATCTTTTCGAACAAGTCAATGAGGTACGAGTCGTAAGTTTCGGGGTCTCTTTCCCGACTAAAAGACGAGGGTATCCTAGCAGGAGTTCCGTATATTAGTTCATGGGGCGTGTAACCAGTCCCTTCATGTACCGAAGTGTTGTACGAGAAGTTAGCTCTTTCGATGAGCTCGTCCCACCCTTCTTCTTTATTAATAAAGCATTTCAAATATTCTATAAGCACGAGGTGCGACCGTTTTAAAGAGCCGTTGGATTGAGGATGAAAGGCTGTAGTACGGAAATGACGGATTTTGAACCTCTTAGTGAGAGACTTCATGAAGCGACTGAGAAAGTTGGTACCTTGATCGGTAAGGATGCTACGCGGGCAACCGAATCGACATATAAAGTAGTTAACGAAGCCTGTAGCTACCGTTTCCGCTTGCGTATCAGGCAAGGGTACATAAATGGAATATTTTGTCAAGAGATCTTGCATCGTTAGGATATAGGTGTTGCCGTGTTCAGTGGTTTTAAAAGATCCTACTATATCGAGGGCGACCTTGTCGAAGGCTTGCTTGGGAGTGTCGGTAATCACCATCGGTTGTCGTGTTTTTCGTCTGACTAGTTTTCGTAACTGGCAGATTCGGCATTGTCTGATATAGTCCTGAATTTCTTTTTTCATGCTTGCCCATCTGAAGCGTTGTTTGATACGGGAATACGTTTTTGTAATACCCTTGTGCCCTCCGACGGCAGATTCGTGGTGCTCTCGAATAATAGAGAGACGCTCTTCTATAGGCGGCACCGAAGTGAGGCCGTAACAAATAGTGATAGTGATAGATTTGTCGGACAGAGCATGCAACAATGAGGATCGAATATTTCGCCAAGTGATAGTATCCAAGTTATTGGTTCTTCTAATGCTTACTGATTGCAAATCTAGTTCGGTGATGACGTCACGTAAGGAGGCTAAACATTCCTTTAGGATGTTTTCGTCTACGTTAATGTTCGGTCTTTCTTTGACGGGGAGTACGATCAAATGCCGATTAGCGGCAATGGCGGGGTACACGCGTGCTCTACCAAGCGTAAGGTCGTCGAGCGGCGGCAAAACCGACTGGTCGAGCTCAAAAGCCCCTTCATCGAGAGGGCGTTTGTTAGCAGTCACGAAAATAACCAAATTATCTTTTCGATTTATCAGAGGTGCGTTGTCTTCGCAAATTCTCGGGGAAAAATTGCTAGCGGTCATCAGTTGTTGGTCTGTCTCCGTGTCTTCGGAGATGATTGATTCATTGTCGCTAGGCGCTTCCTCTATATCGATGCGCAAATCAGGTTCGTCTATTTCCTCGAGTTCTATCCGAGGCGGAATTTCGTTTACAGGAGGAGGTTCCGGTGGAATGTAGTCGATGTAATCCCCGATATCGTCGACAGATGAATCGATTTCGGTGTATTTTATTGTTCTATCTTTGTTACGTAGACTGTATTGGGAACCCGACGCGAAATTGGAACATTCGCCTTGAGCCAAGTCGTCGAGAGAAAGGTTTGGTAAAGAAAGGGGCAATGGTTCATTGGGAGGGGGGTCAATAACAATTTTAGGCGGCTCATCAGAAATGGCAATTTTGTCGGCCATTGCGGTTTTGACCGCTGGCGATTTGCGAGGCCTCTCATCACTTGAGTCGTCAGGATCTTCGGCCGCGACGCTCCAGGCGCCGGAAGCAAGACGGAATCTCTTCATGATGGGGAGAACGGACTGTTGGATAGGAACAGGATTACGTGATAGGGCATCGGCGACATGGTTCGTGGTTCCGGGTTTATATATTACTTTATAATCATATTCTTCTAGTTTAAGGCGCCATCGCATAAGGCGTGACGTGGGGTCCTTCAATTTATGTAACCAAGTTAACGGTTGATGGTCAGTAACGAGTGTAAACCGTCGTCCGTACAAGTAAGGTCTGAAGTGATGTACACAATGCGTGATGGCTAAAAGTTCCTTTTCTATAGTAGAATAGTTTACTTTGGCTGAACTTAATATTCTAGACACGTAGGAAACGGGTAGATCTTGACCGATAGTCCCCTGGCTCAAAACACCACCGATGGCGTAGTTAGAAGCGTCAGTCGTAAGTATAAATTCTTTTTCAAAATCGGGGTATTGTAATACGGGTTCTTTACACAACAACTCGCGCAACGTGTCAAACGCGTTCTGTGTTTCGTCGTTCCATTTGAAAGGAGCATTCTTTTTCAACAGGTTAGTCAGCGGTTTAGCGATTTTAGAAAATTGAGGGATAAATCGACGGTAATATCCGGCCATTCCCAGAAACTCGCGTATCTTTTTCGGTTTATGGGGGATTCGGAATTTCTTTACCCCGGCTACCTTTTCCGGATCTGGTCGAACTCCGTTTTCGTCGACTACGTGTCCAAGGAAATTTACTTCGCGTTTGAGGAACTCGCACTTATCCGGTTGCAACACCAAGTTTGCAGATCGAAGGCGTAACATTAGCTGTTCCATCTTAGCGTTATGTTCCTCTAAAGTCCTAGCCGGGACGATAACGTCGTCCATATATATAGGTAGTCCGAGCCCTCTCAAGGCTTCGTTTATTGTTCTCTGGAACGTAGCGGGGGCGTTCTTCAGCCCGAATGGCATTCGAGTGAATTGGTAATTGCCATCAGGTGTGGAAAAGGCAGTCTTATGCGCGTCTGCGGGATCCATAGGAATTTGATGGAATCCGCTGGCAAGATCTATTACCGTGAAATATTTAGCTCCTCCCAATTGGTCTAAAATATCGTTAATATTGGGTATCGGGTGTGCGTCTCCTATGGTTTTCCCATTCAACCATCTGTAGTCTATAACTACTCTCCATTTTATTTTCCCTGAGGCGTCTCTTTTCTTCGCCACTATCCAGACGGGCGAGTTATAAGGGGAAGTCGAAGGCTCTACTATTCCCTTCTTTAGCAGATCGTCAACTTGACGCATTATTTCTTCGCGATGTATGGGTGGAAAGCGATATTGTTTGGCGCGGACCGGAATTTCATCGGTGGTTAGTATTCTATGTGCAGATATGTCGGTTTTATCTAGGTATTCGTCGGTCATGTGGAATCTATCGCTATTTCGTTCGACGATGTTAATGATGCTTTCCTTCTCAATTTCGTTAAGATGCTCGAGCCGCAGAAGCTGTTTTAATCTCTCAAATCTAGAGTTGTCAATATTTTCGCTATTTCGTTTCACTTCTTGAGATTCTATGGAATGAATAGCACAATTTTTCATAAGTACGCTGTGAGGGGAGACATTTGCGTGCGTTTTAGGGGCGCGAAAAGAAATTGGCGCGCATAAAATAGAAGAATTAGAAGAATTAGAAGAATTAGAAGAATTAGAAGCATTAGAAGCGCGAAGAGAATTTGGCGCGCTTAGATAAGTATAAGATACAGAGGCATGAAAAGAGTATGGCATGCCTAGAGGGGAGGAAAAAGAATTAGCATGAGGCAAAGCATGAAAATTTGGCATGCTCTGTAGAAGAGTGTGAGGAAAAAGGGATTGTCGGTTTCCACCGACGATGCACCTTGGTGCATCCGAGGGTAGGCAGCGTTTATCCTGCCCGTGGGAATGCTGATTATCAGCGACACGCCTTGGCGCATCAAAGGGGGAGCAGATTTCCTGCCCATAAAAAGGGAGAACAGCGTACAAATTTCCATTGATCGAATCAAAATCGGCGTTCTTTAATATATGTTCGTTTGCAGATTTGGAGAAGGTTTCCGTGTTATGCGTCTGTTCTTCTTCGAGCTTGTCTATTTTGTTTGGAGAATCAGAGAGCGGAATATTGGCGTTAGTTTCGTCGGAGGATGGAGCATTTGCGTCGTCCTTAGTTTTAATTTCTTTTAATTCATTTGATTGAGTATTTGTGTTATTTTTAGTTTTAACCTCTTTGAGCTTGTTTAGTTGGGTATTCGCGTTGTCTTCCCTTTTAATTTCCTCGAGTCGAACGGTTGGTATGACTAATTCAATCTCGTAGTCGCATGTGTTAGTAGCTTTCGTATAAGTCTTCCCGTTAATGCAAGTGGCAATGGAGTTTCCGATGTGTATACCGCCAGAGGTTCGCAAGAGCGGGAGATACCCGATTTTTATCTCCGGGTTGGAGACGTGGACTACGAGTCCGAGGTTGGCGCGGGGAGGTAAGACTATAGACTCCCTCTCTTTAAAAGGAAACGCGCAATCGCGCCATGTGATGTTATTTTTGAGGTAATTGATACAAGCGTTGTGTTCGACAAAAAAATGATGATCCGAGTATCCCCTGAGTAATTATCGGGAAGTCGTCCGGAACGACATGAAAGACTATAGGGACTCGGGATATATGCACTCTGACCGAACCGAGTGTGTTAACGACATTCTCCGTAATGCCAGTGAGTTGTAGAACGTCTTCATCACAAATTTTTATGTTGATTTTAAGACAACCCTTTTTTATAATGTTGGGTTGCGCTCCGGTGTCCAGCATGAATGCTGTGGGGGCGCGGAAAGAGGGGGATTGGAGCTCGACTGCTGGAACGTCTCCATTGTCGGCTCTGAGGATGTGGACGGACCTTGGAAGCTCTCTATTAACTGGACGGGGCGCGTATTCGCTAAGCCTCGGGGTGTCCCATTGGCCGAGGCCTCTGGGTGGTTTCCCGAAATTCTTGTTTCGTTAGGCGGAGTAGCCCGAAAGTTATTATTAGCTCCGTCGCGATATTGTCGTTTACGGCATTCACTGATCAAGTGTCCGAAATTTTTACAGTACGCGCATACCTTACGTCCCATATTCTCGGGGGAGGTAACGGGGGCAGACTGTGTCGCGTTTTGCGGAAAGTCGCGTCGAACGTTAGGAGCCGGTGGCGGATCGCGTACGGCGCGTGTGTTTCTGTAGCGCGTTTCCTCGCGTTCCAGTCTTTTTCCGATAGCAATAAGTTTGGAGCAGGCGTCGGCGAAATCGACGTAGCCTTCCGCCCTGAGCTCCACGCGATGCTCTCTGGGGAGTCCCTCGTAAAAAGCTTCCAGAGCAAATGAATTAATGGAGGAAATCTCGCTCTCTGTAAGGGGTCTGTTTAGGTTTGTTTGATCTCCCTCAATAATCGCCGTTCTGAGATCTTTGATACGCCCTATATAATCGAGTACGTGTTCGTTAGGTTTTTTAAAAGCGATACTTAATTGACCGCGGTAATAATTAGACCCTTTTTCCGGTCCATACGTTCTTTTTAAAGTGTCTAAGAATTTGTCAACTGTAGCGTGGATCTCGTCCTCGACGGCGAGGTACGCGTGATGCGTGAGTTTGTTGCGAAGCATCCGCACGAACATGGCCTCGTCGACGCAGGGAAGAGATTCTTTAGCTCTCTTACACGCCCTGGCGAATTGCTACACGGGAATATTATGCCCGTCGTATTTGGGGACGAGTTCGAGCGCGTCGCGAAGATATGATTTAGGATAGAGCGCGGACAAGTTCAGTGGAGAGCTCGCAAAAGATTGAGGCTCTCTTGCCGGCGTTTGATCAGAAAAAACGGGAGAGAGAGGCTCAGACAATTTTGGCGACGGCGCAGGCAATTGCAGTTCCGCGGGAGGTCGGGCCCCTGATAATGCGCTTGTGAGCGCGCGCATCATGTTTTCTAACATTTCCGTGCGTTCCGTAAGGACTCTTTCCTTTTCCCTCACCTCTTTGATCGCCTGTTCGTAATTGGTCTGGGTACCGGACCCTCCCTGAGAGTTCTCCGCGTCTTTATATTCCGCGTGAGAGTCTTCCGATTTCTCCATCTTTACCGTTTTTTTATTGTGTAATAACTAAGAAAAATATTGATTTGGCGAGACTTATTTCGATCTGCGCGATGATTTAAGCCATTTTCTTATGAAATTTCTCGGGAACCCCGGCGGTTCAATGCATCCGATTAACAACGCGTTCGGAGGAGGCGGGGGAGTGTGCTTACTCCATCCTAACTCGGCACGTTTCGTTAACGATAATGGCCTCCCAGCTCTCCTCTTCGACCTTCTGTTCTAAAAGGGCCCGAGCTTCAATGCAGTCTTTGCATTCGGCGGCCGCGAACACGTCTCCGATCAGTACGGCGCATTCCGCGCATTCTATAAAAGGGACAGGCCCGAATCCTAAGAAATGCCACACGACACCTTTGTACTCGTCTCTGTCTTTTTCTGCTTTAATCCGGTGACAATCTTCGCAAATGCGCAACCTTCCGTCGCGCTTCCCGTGGAAAAACACGGCATAAATGCAAGTAGCGGTAGATAGCCAATTATGGTATCGGGCGGAGACGATTATTCTTTCGTCGCGTCTATCGCGTACGCGTTTAAATCGCGGGCACATTAGTAAATTTTTTTGTTAATTAGGAATATATATATATATATGAATTTAAATTTATTTTATTTATTATATTTTTTTTTTTTTTTGCACAAAAATAAAGCGGTCTCAGGCGTTTATCTTTGGGGAAATATCCCACCGCAGGTCACCAGTTGTTACGTCCGGTGTTTTTGAGTGGCGCGATTACGCGAGCTGTCGACCGGCGGACGTAATTTATAACGAAAGGTCGAGAATTAAATTACGGTATCTTTGAGAACGATATATTTATTTTTGTAAAGATTTTAATTAGTCACGGGCCGAGCGGAAACCCGTGACGTTCGGAGGAGAGGTGGAGAGATCGAATATATTTACACCGAGGATTATTCTAGTTTTTTATTTATTTTGTCTTTATCTTCAATCTTGGTGACAACTTTCACGATCCTCGGGAAATGAACGTTCCCGATTATCTGAGGGAGCACGCGTGTACGGCGAGTCTCGTTTCCCGGCGGATCGGGATGCCCCTGACGTGCGCCCGGCTGCTGGGCGGCAGAATCGGACGGCGGAGATGCAGCCGGAACGGGTCGCCTCGGCGGCGGAGACGGCGGCGGAGAAAGTGGTCTACGGAAGACCGACGGGTCAAATTCCCCGTTCTCGTAGAGAGCCTTTTTTAAACGACGAAGCTGTCGATCGCGTCCCGCTCGCCGCGACCTCCTATTTCGCCCCATGGGTGCCCTGCATGGCAGAGAGGAGGAATTACTTATCTCCAGTAATGCGCGGTGCCGAACGGCCCCCCCTTTTTGAGTAACGGAGATGACGAAAACACAGGGAGGCCCTTTTCTTTTGCGGGCGGAAAATAGGCAGGAAGTTTTATAGAGGGGATCTTATGACGGGCGACGCAGGAACCTCGACCGAGAATCGCCGCTCTGCAGGGCGCTTAACGGAGAGGGGTTTAGAGATGGATGGACCCGTGCCTCGCCCTCTGTGAGGGGCGCACTGCTCGGGGGGGTTAGGAGGAGATTTTTCTTAGGAATGGTCGCGAACACGTATTTAGGCGGACGGGGAGACACTTACACGTATCACAGACACTTTATGCACAAACGTCGGGCGGCGGAAATAACTCGGTTGCACTCACCGTATTTAAACACTAGTTTCACGATATCGTTTATTCAGTCTAATAAATCTGTTCGGACAGATTCAGTTACACAAACTCTAGTTGACTTCGAACAACACAGTCGAAATTATCGATCAGCTGTCGAAAAGCGACGTGTCGCATACAGGAGAACAAAATATACACTAAAACAATCGATAATTAAATGACACGCAAAGAAAGGTAAATTTCGACACAGAATATCGTTATGATATTCGATCCGGGAATTCCGACTCGAATCGGTGGCCTGAATCAAATATAACAAACAGAAAAGAAAAATCTTTGAGGAGGATTTTTCGTCTTATATATATATATATGTATATATATATATATATAATAAAAAAAAAATTTAAACAAGAAACGATCCGAATCGCGGAACCTCAGTTCCCGGCACGCCCGGAAGCCACCCCGATGATCGCCCTTCAAGGGCGCTCCACCGGTCTGACCCACCGAAACCGCACGGAAACCTTGATCTCGCACGACAAGGGCCTCGGAGGCTATGTCTTGCACTTCACTATACGGAGACTAAGTCTCGAACACTCGGATTTCGGCTAGGCTCTAATACCGTGATTCTACTCTCGAATTAATGCCACCGATAACGCTGTAGAACTCCGAAATCAAATACGCGCGGCCCTCGGCGCGGGCCCTTTATATACTCTCAGCTCGATGGCCCCAAGCGGGAGGGGAATGATGATCGTAAATCATCGAGCTGTCAGCTAATTTGTTAATTAACAAAGGTATTAAGTCAAAACTTACTTGCTAAGTTACGATTTTAATTTATATTTATATTTTAGTATTCCTGATTTAATTAAATTGCTCCTTCTATCTTAATTAACGATCTAGTTTTTATAGACGCGGATTTGCTCTCGGTACTTCGATCGCGTACTAGAACTTATCGATCGCATTCCTTAGGCTGTTATTCGCATTCCTGAGTGCGCAAACATCTCGGTACCCGAATAACAACCTGCGAAGAATTATCTTTAGCGTTATACAATCCAAATTATATCCTCCGTTTATAATTTCAATCGATTTAACGTTGTTTTAAACGACGCGCCTTGCGGATTGCGCGGGCCAGCGGCCGTCATGCTCGCGGTTGCGCAATTTCTCGGAGAGCAGCCGCGAGTTTGTCTCGGGATCGATCAGAACGCTTTATTGCTTAATATTATGTTCGGACTAGATTATTAATTACATTAGCAGTTTTAATTAAGTTTGTTGAGAGATTTTAGTGTTTTTCTTAACTTATAAATTTGAGTATGATTAATCGCTTCGGCGGTATGCTTCGCAAAAGCGAATTGCGCAATTTAGCGGGCGGTCGGTTAGCCGCGAAGCGGCTCAACGCTGAATAAATGTTGGTTAATTTTAATCGGTATGCCTTACAAAGTTAGCGAGGTTAAACATTTTTATAATAATCCTTTAATTGATTCGCGATACATATAAGTTTGGTTTTACATAAAAGGGGAAAATCGTCGGCGACGCGATCGAGGCATTGAGATGGCCTATAAGGAAAGCGCGTCGTGGAAAATCAATAAATGAGGACTCTCGCAATTCTGAGAATCGCGCCGGTTCGTCAATTTCCGAACGGGCCGAAAGATCGTGAAGGCCGGTGCAAACCGCGCCGGACGTAACACTATCAAGATTCAGTTCAGTAGATCGTATATCGCTTTTTTTCTAAATAATTGTATATCAAAACGGTCTTGTCTCTCTTTATATTTTTTAAAAATACACTTCGCCAAATAATTAAGGGATCAAGAAAAAGTGTCTAAAAAATAAGCAATTTGAAACAGCTGTAACTTTAATTGTTTTAGAAAATGGGAATCCAAATCTAAAACTAACAGTTTTAAAGCTTTTAAAATGTCTACTTTCGACAGAAAATTTTCCATTTTGTCAAGCTCGTCGTTTTCTTTAAAATTATTATAATTGAGGAAAGTGAAAAATGTCTACAATCTTTTGAAAGTACAGATTCCAAGTTTCAAGCTTTAAAACTTTTTTTATATTTCCCTTAATTATTTGGTGAAATGTAATTTTGCTGCAATTTTTTATGGTGTTTTAAATTATTATATACCGTAGACCCGTAAAGAGATTAGTTTTTGTTTAAATACTGCAGAATGCATGTTACGATCCGCATACGAACAAATGGACACCATACGCGCCTATGTTGAAGAGGCGAGGTAGTGTAGGCGTAAGAGTGATAAACGATAGTCTTTATGTGCTGGTGGTCACAATGCTCCGACTGGCAATCCCAATGCTAAAGATTCGACTATGTAGAAAGGTAAAACCGTTATTATATTATACGTTAAAATTGTCAAATTACATATAAATATAATGCAATGTGACAATATAGGTATATCCTAAAACAGATCATGCATGGTTGTCTACAAATATGGATTATAGTTGCGCCAAATGAGTGTGCCTCTGGATGCAGTTGGTGTGTGCGTATTAGGTGACCGACTTATAGCTGTGGGAGAATAGACGGTCAAAAATATTTTAAGGTTGCTTGTCTTAAAGGCCGTGCGGGACTCTGTGTTATTGCTGTTTGCTCTATTTTATTTTTTAAAATATAAATAAAAATTATATGTTTAATTCAAATTCGTCTAATTATTTACTACAATCATATTTAATTGATTTCTCATGTTTCTTTAAAATGTAATCTATTATATAGTTGTGCATTGTTATTAGTCCCGAATTTCCTAAGGATGGCTAGAGTGATGCCTGCTGCTTGCGAAAAACGGTCTGCAGATCACGCGTAAAAAAGATGGGGGAAATACGCTTTATCAAATTGCTCTTACTAATCGCAACATATGTATATATATATCTATTAATAAATCTTTGAATATAGATAATGTCTCGAAAATTTGACCGAAATAATAATTTCGAATTTTTATTTTGTCTTGACATAATTTTAATTCGTCAAATTATTATGTTACATTATAATTTTAATTAAATATCTAGAAATTTGAATTCTTTATTATTATTAAGCCTCAAAATATTTTGCTATTCAAACGTACAATTTAAGGTAAAGGTGGGAGTTAATGACACTGTTGCAGTTCCTGACACTGACGGTACATTTATATTTGTAATAAATAAAGTTTTCGTCAAATATAAAAAAAATTACAGGCAAATTAAAGAGCGTTTTTTGCTGTTGATTATTGCACAGACATTTTTTTTTAAATGTGTCAGAAACTACTTTTTTTTTATGTGTCAGAAACTACCTCTTTTTTTTAACAGTGTCAGAAACTACCCCACTTACCTTACTTGCAATGCTTGCAAACGAGCCGATTCCATAGTACCTTTCGCATTGTTCGGCCCTGGCCGGCTCGCTCGCTTCCAAAGCCGCACAAACGCTTTGACAATTTTCGATTTCGATATCGGCAACACCGAACTGTCATGTACGTGGTAGTAGCATCGTACGATCTACTACCACATGCATAACAGCACTATTTGGCATCACTGTAAGAGGGGTTAAAAAAAGGGATGGGCGAGGAAAAGGGGGAGACGACGGAGATAGACTGAAATTTTTTTAATCAGTAAAACGTTTTTCTATGTATCATGCGATACATTTTGTGTCGGTATATGAATGAGGTTCTTCTTTTCACCGCTTTGAATTAAGTCGCCAGGTCGCCACTGTCAACGCGGAGTTGGCTCGCGAGCCAGCAGGAGCCTTAAATTTGCTTTTGGCCGTTTTTTGACTAATTATACCTTAAAAAAATATCATTATAAAAAAATAATGTTGCTGGAAGAAAGAAGCAACAATTTCTTTAAAAAAGTTCTTATTCTTACCATCTAATGCATCGGAAACTTCCTGCCACAGTTTTTTAGTCGCTTTCGCACTTCTTTGCCTGACATCTGATTGGAAATTCCATAGTGGTTCCCGTTTTTGCACTTCCAGAATCAAAAGTTCCTCTTCGTCGAATGACATACATGTTTTCAATTTTTTTTTTCCTTGTGGAATATTCGATCTTGTTGAGAGGTTCCTTTTTAAATGTTGAATATTATCTGCAAAAAATAATTATATATTTATTACATCATATTCTGTAATGAATGTATTTGCATTCTTAGGTGGGACGCGATTGACCACGTTGCGATTCACCACAGCCCACTCACAGATCTGATTCACTGGAAAAACTTTAGACACCGGGGGCTGTGAGTGGCTGTGGTAAATTGCAACTTTTTACTCAAGTCCTTTGTGTAATAATTCCACAAAAAATAGGTATTGTTACACCAATTTGTGAATTCTTCAGGTTCATATATGTTGTGCATTCTTATTAAATGTTTTCTTGCACATTTAAAATGATTTGTAAGTATTGTATTACATACCATGCATACTATTTTTGTTTCCTCTTTTATTTGCACCCTTTTGAGATAATGCCACGCCGAACTTGTCTCTTTCCAAATTCTATCCATATTTTATGCACAGTATGAACCGTCACGAAGCGTGTACTACTAAATATGACCTATCGACAGTATCGACTACCAAGAAAAATCCAAACGTTCCGTGAAATGTTTGGGAAAGATCTAAGAGACACATGTAAACCTTTACTAAATATAAATATTGATATAATGTTTGAATATTGCTAATAGTTAAGTGGAACAGTCGTGGCGTCGCACGCTGAGTGTTAGGCGTGTGAACGAAGGATCCCGAGTTCGAGACCAGTCAGCTCCGTTAATTTTTCCCGTCTCTTACAGTGATCTCGTCAAACAAGACATTCGCTGTATTTTTTACCTGACAAATTTTCCTTATTAACGGTATTCAATGCCAACTCGTTGTTTTCAGTCACGTTTTTTGTGATAATATTTTGCTCGTCATCTGTAATAAAGTATTATATACAGTTTGTACAATTCTTAGGCATTTTATAAAATGCCTGTTTAGTGTTTTCACACTTGTCATGCTGCCTTACGTCTGGAATATAATTATCAGAGTTATACTGTGTGTTGTACATACCTGTAATTGGATAAAAATATAATGTAGAATTATTAACATAATATTTTGAATAGCCTTTTAAACAGGAATGAGTGACTATATCATTCGTAGGAACTATCATTTCGCAGAGTCCACATGTCTAAACCATATCTAGTTCCTATAAAATATTAAAATAACGTATGTTATTTTATACACTTTTATTATATAAATCACAATATACATGTTGCGTAATGTTAACGATTAAATTAAGAAATTAATTTTTCTACATAATTTACGTGACTAGGTTAAGTTAAACATCTTAAAAAATATATCTGTGGCTTAAATTAAACCATTATAAATAATAATAATTATTTAATTTTTATAATTCATATAAAAGTACTTCACAGAGACAATTAAATATTTCTTACATGAAAAAGAGTAAAAAATAAGGATGCATTTACCGTTGCTGTTCACTCATTTTCGTTAACATGGTTATGCCGGGAAGCCACAGATACTTTCATGCAAGTTTAATTATTATTATTAAAGCATAACTGTGTAATAAATAATTTTAATAACAATATTACTTACTTCCCTGTCTTCGTCAAACATTTTTTCTAATTTGTATTTTTTCCTTTCCAATATTTCAATATGTCGATCCCTTCGCGCCCACGGATGACGACAACAAACTTTTGACGCCTTGAAGCAGTTGAAGCTGAACAAATCGAGCTTTTTTTTCTTGACGCTAGCGTCGAAAAAGAGATCAGGTGACTGACTAGACGCTAGCGTCAGTTGATAGTGAAATCGCAGCCTCAGTCTTGTGGCATTGTGGGACGTGTTCGGTACTCGGTAATTATGTGATCCGTTCCGTGTATTACCGCGTTACGTTCAATGTTCATATCGAGATCCATTTTCTTAGCGTTTATCGGCTCGCGCGATGAGCTGCCTTGACGATGAACAGATTCGTAATTGCGTGTATCGTTAACGTGTTGATGCGACAGCGATTTACCGAGGTAGATTTTTATTTGTTACGCAGTAACAACCGATTTTAGTAATGGAAAGCTATCGTCGTATCGATCGTTTGTCGAATCATTAACATTTCGTTCGTTTCGCAAGATTGTGCGTCGTATACGGTTAATGCCAAAGCTACCATAAAGTATCGCGCGAGCAAATTAATGCGCGCGCGATCGTGCTTTCGCGAGTGCTTCTGTTCTTGCGTGTGTGCAACGAAGAAACCTGACGGTAGACGTCTGGCGAGTGCTATCTGCGTACAATGGCCGCCAAGGTAACGTAAGTAATGTTCGTGGCTAAAAGGCGAGAACCGGGGCGTGTTAAGCGGAATTAACGTCGGAGGTAATCCGAGCGTCGCGAGAGGAGTCGTTATGCTGCCCCGTTTTGTTCGGAAGTTTATATTGGCTTCTTAATAAGTGTAGGATGGATAGGGGAGACCGGGGCGAAACCGTCTACGGGGTGAAACCGTCAAATTAAATATCTCGGAACCTGTATATTGTGCGAACTCGCTATTAACATTATAAATGCTGCTTATGGTACCCATGTAACCAACGGAGTTTCGGCAGGTTACCTGCCGTGTTATGATTTTTACGAGGGCAAACGTGTTTTCGGAAGGTGAAAGTGAAATTTTCTGCGCGTCGAAATTTTGTAATATCTGCAATAATATTTGCTCTCCAAATCTCCAGGTACGTGATTATAAAGAGTAATGCATACTGAACACGAATCCAGTGTAGTTTTTTCATTATCATTCATGTCTAATATTTCGTGGGCGATCAAACCTGAAACTTGTGTTTGGGGCGGGTCCGTCAGTAAGCACCCAGGGCGGGTCCGGCAGTCTCGTCACTGTGGCGCGCCGGGCGCACGACTTCAGCTCACGGCGATTTCAGGTTAGGTTTCCCTCGAGCGTGATTTTGTCTTCCCTTGCACGTGCGTTAGTTTGTATACATAGGGAAATGGTACGCACGTATCATCGCAAAACGACTTCCGTCGACAAGGAGAAACTCAAGAAGGCAGTTCTTGCGGTGAAAAACGATAAAATGAGCGCTTATGGGCAGCAGCAAAACAATTCGATGTCCGGAGAACCACGTTGAACAAATGGTTGAAGAAGAACAACGATTAGCAATTATTAAATTATTAACAATTATTATTATTATTTATTATTAACAATTATTATTCATATTATTTATTAACAATTATTAATAATTATTATTATTATTTATTATTAACAATTATTTTTTAATAATGTTTCGCATAAAAATTTTTAAAAATAAATTTTTATATTTTTCTCTTAAAAAACAATTATTAAAATGTATCCTATCATTTTTCAGGATCAGATGTACGTATTTGTATTGAAAATGCAGTGCGACGGATCCGCTCCGGGGGGGGGGGGGGGGGGTGACGGTTCCACCCCGGCATTTTTGAAATTTCAATTTTTCCACCGTTGTCGTTTTTGCTCTATCCGAGTTTTGCCCCGGTCTCCCCTACTGTTGTATTTCATCATGACTGTACTTGATGTAAGATCAAAATCCTCGTGATATATATATTAGAATATGAAAATCGCAACAAAAGCACGCCCTGTCACTCGGTTCTTGAATTCGTCGAGATAGAATACGGAACTTTTCAAGGGAGGATTTCTTGCCAAGCGAGAAATTATGTCGGACATATAGCAAAATTGGTTGTACAAAATTTGCATGGCAACTTGTATTCAGTCTAAACGTCACGGAACTACATCGTGCTAAAAATGTAACAATATTTATACAATATTACAGAGAACATTATAATCCTAGCAATACTTTCGTAACGAATAAAGCATCAATATCAGTATATTAACACCTACGAAGATCAACGGCGTATATTCAAATATTATATAAATTTGTTAATTGTTGCCTAATGGAATTTTTTATTAATTATCTATATAAGTAAATGGCAGATTTAAGTTGTCGTATATAATTTTATTAAATATTGCAATTTTTTAATACATATAAAAACTATAAATCTTACATTTTATATAAGATTCTATATAGGATTTTATATAGGATTTGGTTCTGGCTGCGCCTCCAGCTACGGCTCCGGCTGCGGCTCCAACTGCGGCTCCAAATTTAGTTGCTGTCTGAAATTTTATTAGTGTTCAGGATTGACTCACAATATTTATTAATTTATTATATGTTCAAGATATATTATTATGTAGTCATAATTTATTTATGTAAATTTATAATTCTTTCTCGTTCTGGAATATATCGATTTTCGAGGAATGTACCGATATATCCCACCCGCGTTCCGAGGAGCGTGCGACGCGTTCTCAGAATCGTGCGCCAATAAGAGCGTCACGTCACTCCCTCCTTAAGAGAAGATTTTCGGCTGATCGACTGCCGTTGTCGAGACAAAGGCCAGACTAGTTCGATACGTGGAGCGAGTTTCGTGAACCGTACTTTTTCGTTACTGAGTCGTTAAACCCGAACATTCGAGAACATTCGCGAGAATCTTCGAGAGTCGTCGCGAAACACATCGAGTGCGATTCCTATCTCTGATAGCGCGACCGCGATCAAGTGCCAAGCGAATGCATTCTCGTACTGCATTACCGTCGAGAGTTCCCGCCGAGAATTCATTGGAGAACGCGATACTCAAATCGCTCCGATTATTCTTCGAGAGCGCGCCTTACTCCGACTATGCGAGTGCCAACGAACTTGCGTCCGAATAGTGCATCGATCGTGTAAGGTTGCATAAAGACTGTCAACGGTGCATTGAACAGACAATTATTAGCGATTATAATAAAGGACTTGTTTATTTTTGACAAAGACACTCGTTAATTTAAACGTGACCTTCGATCCAACGACTCTTAACATCTCTTGTTCACGCTCCACAATATCTCGCTCCAACGTCACTTCTCTCTCTCTCGCACTTTCCTCGGTCCCGTCGTTCTCATCTCTCGCTCTCTCTGAGCGATCCCGGCATCTCACGTTCGCCGCGACAAATCTCGCTCGCGCGCGAACAATTAGACATCTATAGAAAATTTAAAATTGAGAAACGATTTATACACATACTTACACTTCATTCCGTAATTGTCTACGAATGAATCTTTTGTGATGTTTTACTATGTGTTTAACTATTACTGTATTTTTATTTCGGCGGCTGTAACTGCAAATAAATTGTCTACATATATTGCAGGCAACGTCGGTATATGGAGCCGCTCGCGCCACTGTAATTCTTGGAGCCATCTGAAACAGAAATTTTAAATATCGATACTTTTCCCGAGAAAAGAAAAGATCAGATATAATCATATATATAATATACTGTAATACTAATTCTGCGATATTAATCTGAAATTACATCATTACCGAGGATACTAATCTGGTCGAGAATTTGACCAATATTATCCAAAATGCGGTATATATTTCGCCCCCTCCCCCCAAAAAATAGATCCTACTTTAGAGAATATAAATTAGTGGCCTTTATGGTGCTATATTAAAGATTTTACAAATATTCCCCCACACGGGGTCAGCTCGCCGTTTCAAGTCATTTTTTCTTCATTGATATAATCGTTGATATGGTTGCACATACCTATATCACGTACGTTTTGTTTGCGCTGTATTTTATAGGCTCACGTACTCCGCGATTTGTGTATTATTTTTTAAATTAAATACTATTATGAAAAATTCGAAACGCGAGATACGAGATTATACAGTCAAATCAAAGCACAATCAGAGAAATGATCGTTGTTAGCAAATATACATTGTTAGCAATGAAATAATAATTTAATTTGGTCTTTTTGCAACCCGTGTGAAGCGAAATTGCGCGAAAGAAATCTAAGGGAATGTTCTACAAATCTACGGTATTTCGTAATTTCATTTATCGAGCGTACAAAATATATTTGTGCTCGAGAATATTTTAAATATATGTATAGTTTTTTGTATAATTATATTAATACGAGTATATACTTAAATACATTAGTCAGATTATATGTTATATTCGTTTGACATTAGGCGTTATTGTGTCATTGTAGCTGGATTATCATACTTGCTTTATACATCAAAACGAAGCGAAAGGGGCCATAGTTCCTTGCCTTAAGTCTTTCATTTTGAAATACGGGATTTAGTTCTTTTGTCCTCTTTAGTTGAGTATGAATTATGTTTCAGTTTGTAGCGTCTTTTCAGTGCTTCTTGATACCTTGATTTCACGTAAATGACAAATATATTCTTCTTTTTTTTTGCATGTTGATAATTGACGTCTTTTAAAATTTTTTCTGCTACAAATTTTTTTGGACATATAAATCGCACTTGTATATTTGAAGTGTGTGGGATAGTATTTTTTTCTTGTTTTTTTTTGTTTTAGATTTCTTTTTGTCCTTAGAGTCACATAATGAAATCACACGACTCTAGTTGTGATCTGTAGTTTTAATTGAAATAAATTCCTGCAGTGCATCAAGGCCTTTGTATTCTATCAATTCTGAAAGTACGCCATGTCTATTTTGTCTTATGGTTTCGTATAAATTCTTGATCTATATTTTCTTATTAAAATTTTTTTTACAAATATTCTTCCATGCAGGGTCAGTCTGGTTTTAATGTTCCATTTTCATCATGATATTTTGACAATCATCAAAGTTCTCGAATTGCCTTCCAAGGAATTCATAAGTATGTCAATTTGAATTCCTATATGGAATATATTTTTGTTTTTTATTAAGTGCAGTTGTTTGAAATATAGCGCGCTCGCGAAGCAACCCCGGGTAGCGACAGCGACAGCTACGTGGCGACCGTGGCGAGGGGAGCTTAGTCCGATCGTGTTTTGTCTTACCGGTCCGCGCTCGCAACACGATTCTTGCTGCGACGCGTTTGTCTAGGCATTCGGATATAGTCTCTCATAGAGAAAGCACGTTTCGTCTGTTCACCAAATTTTTTGTTCGGTCATGCAGATAGCATACGACGATAGTTCGGAAATCTATTGCTGTAACCTGTTATAGTAAAGTGTCTTCTGTAGAGATTCTTGTTTCGCAAATCGTGAATTTGTTGCTAATTAGAGCAAGAGCATACGAAAGACATAGCGAGCGGGTTCATTGTTCGAATATCGGTGAGGTGCCGGCGTGGCACGTTCCTTGCGACCGCGAGCACACGCGGCAAGATCCTCTAGTCAATACCGACAGCCAAAGAAGCCATCGATACGACACGGTTCCTCGAAGGACGCGCGCAGAAACAAACATCCCGAGATATCCTGTTCCATATACCGCGCCGTCTTCGTCTTTGACGATCCGGATATACGCAGCAACGCTAAGTACCCTGTGCTATCTTACTATCGAACCTTCCGGGTAAGCGTGTATCGCGCACTAGCAGGCTCTTTCGAGCTGTTCCTATTGCAGTCGAATGATTTGTCTCGCGACAGACGCAGCCGTCTTTCATTTCGTCTTATCAGAAATGACCGCGACGGCAATAGCCGTATGATTTCATGTTGTTATCGATATACGGGTGATTCTAGAACGTGCGTGTGTTCGTCGTGAGTGAGATGCGCAATCTCTTGTAGTGAACTCGCATATCCCGTGAGATTTACAATCCTGGTAACAGATTTCGGTGTTGATTCCGTTTTCCCTTCGTCGCGCCTATTGTGGAATTGTGTACACACGACACGCCTGATCTTATATTATTCTACTTTCGTTGAGCAATAAGTTGTGTTTCGTGTATTAATTCACTTGTGTCATAATACTTGCGCTATTTCATTTATAGATTTATCTGTATAGCATAGTTTGCAGATCATTTCGTATTGCCATTACATGCGTTACGTGCTTTACACTAATTTATTCGGGTCGCACGTATACTGTTCCTTCTGCGTGACATACGTATTGTCATAGTATACTATCTTTCTGCAACCTGCTACCTGCGACATTTCGTTTCGTTATAACATTAATCTTAGTTTGTGAGTGATTATAATACTCGAACTCTTTAAATTATCTCATTCTTTGTGTTTTATTGAATTACGGTACAAGTTATCTGATCTGCTGTATGAATTATGCAGTTTTATGACTTATAAACTTATTCAACCTTTCTGACATTCTGTGATTGACAATTACATTTATATCTCACCCCACCGGACTGAGCTGTTGTCATTTGACTGAGCTAACTATATCCTTGATACCTGTTCGCCTCAATTCGATCCTAGCTATAAAGTCGCGTACATTTCAAACAGCAGTTATCACACAAATTGTGCAGCTTCGGGGGAAAAAATTTGGTCAAAAAAGAAATTTTGTGTTAAACATTTTTCTTTATCTCCACAAAGAGCAGCAAGTTTTGTATAAGTTATAACATATTTTGTTTTTTAAAATATGGCACAATTTAGAAGGTTCTACCCTCGGTGATTTTCCCATTCCGGATAGCGTTTCGATTGGAGTCACATAATGAAGGGCTTTAGTATAGATCTGTAGTTTTAATTGAAATGAATTCCTGCAGTGCATCAAGACCTTTGTATTCTATTAATTTTGAAAGTACGCCATGTCTATTTTGTCTTATGGTTTCGTATAAATTCCTGGTCTTCATTTCCTTATTAATAATTTTTTTACAAATATTCTTCCACGCAGGGTCAGTCCTTGGTTTTAATGTTCCATTTTTATCATAATACTAGCTGGTTACCCGGGCTTCGCCCCGGAGGACCTTTCGCCCTATTGTAGACATGAGTTAGTACATAGACAACAGAGGAAATGAACAATACGATGAAGAAATTTAAATCTGAAGCAATAGAATTGGAGCAAAAGTACGAACAAACACTAACATAATTTTAATTTATTTTTATTATGTCATGAGATAATATTGTTCATTACAATCAAACGAAAGTTTATTGGAGTAAAAATCGATTTAAAATAATTAAATACCGTAACAAAGCACGGGTATTAGGCTAGTAACAAATACAAAAATGAACGTTTGATGATAATTTATTCAACACTATCATTAGGAATCTGAAAGATTTCAGCCATTGCATCAAAGAATGCGGTAATCCGAATGTCAAAGTTATATTTGACGATGTATGAACGAAGAAAAGTTATTTAAAGCAGCGAATCGTTTGTATACATATATTGAACAGTCTTTTTATTATAGCAGAGAATGTGCTGTGCAGATATTAAGCGTCGAAGTTAACGGAACAGAAATAATTTGTTAAAGCAGAGAATAGTTGGTATATGAAAATTACATATTTATATGTACGATGAATAGTTGTTATATAAATATGTACTTTTTATACACCAACCACGTATTCTTTGCTTTAACAAATTATTTCTGTTTTGTTAACTTCGACGCTTAATATCTGTAGCAGAAATAATTTGTTAAAGCAGAGAATAGTTGGTATACGAAAAGTATGCATTGTAAGTTAAAGCGAGGTCCACTCTGTACAGGGTTGGGAGGGGGGATGCGAAAGGGGCCGCGGTGGCGAACACAGCAAACGGAGAACGACGTTCTTAATTGTAAATTTTCAGCTTCGAGTTTTGCATCGCAATATCTCCGCTTGTAGGGCACGTAGCGGAAAAATAAAAACACTTTTATTATACGAATTTGGTCCAAGCTATCCATTAAGCCTAGTTGGAACTTAATCCGTTCTCTAGTTATCGAGATCTCAAAATCACGGGTACTCGCAATTCGTTGCGTCGCGTTAATAGAGCCACGGCGGTCTTGCTTCGCGCGTACTTGGCGCGAGACACTACCGTGTCTTTTGATTACTTTGATTTTTTCAAGGTAAAGATATTGCTTGGATTCTTTCAAGGTAGATTATCAACATAAATTATAATTTTAAACAATAAGCAAAACCCGTCCCGTAATTACCCCAGCTACGATTCGGCATTGCCCCGCGTGCGGCGGGCCCATAAAATGGTATTTTACGTGTCTGCCGAGTTCGGCCTACCGCTTCTCATGCGCTCATTTGCTCAGACGTATTAATTAATAATTCGTAAACTATTGCGAATCTTGCAAAATGGTACATGACTTTTCGTCTCGGCTTGACCCAATCTACCCCCATTTTTCGGCTGGGTTCTGTTTCAAACTTCTGTTTCAAACACCCTATATAATTGATAAATAATCGTCGGATTTATTTAACTTTTTCCTTAGTTGTTCGCGATTCGTCCACTCTCCGTACCCTTAAAATTATTTTCGTTAATAACTTTATTGTGGAATAAGGAAGCAAAAGTTATCTTTTTGAAATTAATTGTTGGGCTGAGTATAAGAACCGAAGAAAAATACATAGGAATTAATTCACAGGAGACACAAAGGGTTCTATAATTCACCCCTGAATCTAGATTTGCGCCATTAGAGGTTGATTAGGGCAAAATCCTGAATTATGTTTTGAGCATTTGTATGGGTGACCTTTGTAAGCAAAAACCAAGTCGATATCTCATCGGGCCTAAGAGATATTGACAAATACGTGAAATACATTTTACCCCTTTTCACTCCTTTAGGATTGAATTTTAAAAATCCATTTTTAGTGGGTGCTTACGTCATGAGAGGAATACACTCCCCCAATTTCATGTTTCTAGGTTCAGGGGTTTGGGCTGGGCGTTGATGAGTGAGTGAGTCAGGACATTTACCTTTATATATATAGATAGGGCTTTATTTGTTTTTATATATATAGATAATAGATACTAAATATATCTTACTCTTAATTAGATTTAATTCAAGTCTATATTCATTTGCATATCGCATCCGGTACAAATTCTAAATATGTATTACATCATTGCAAGGTAATCTTAAACTTAAAAGAAATTATTGAATATCAAATGAGAATTTATTAATTATTTAAAGTAATTATTTAATTCACATTATTATTATAATGTATTTTAATGCCATTGTATCTAGTTTTTTACGTAATTTTAAAATAAATAATCACAAAATTAATAATCACCAATGTGACCACAAATACTACGATTACGATTAAACTGATTCACACCTAAATCCAGATTTATCCCTTTAGAGGTTGATTAGGGCAAAATCCTGAAATATGTTTTTGAGCATTTGTATGGGTGACCTTCGTAAGCAAGAACCAAGTCGATATCTCATCGGGCCTAAGAGATATTGACGAAAATACATTTTAACCCTTTCACACCCTTAAGGGTCGAATTTTTAAAAAATCCTTTCTTAGGGTGCTTACGTCATGAGAGGAATACACTCCCGGAATTTCATGTTTCTAGGTTCAGGGGTTTGGGCTGGGCGTTGATGAGTGAGTGAGTGAGTGAGTGAGTCAGGACATCTGTCTTTATATATATACATTTTGACAATTGTCAAAGTTCTTAAATTGCCTTCCAAGGAATTCATAGTTTATTTATAGCTTCTAATTTTTTTTTAATTTTTTATTTCGTCATTCAAGGCTTTTTCTTTTTCTTCGCGTTCTTTATCCAGTTGGGTTCCAACTGGACTTACAATCTTATGTTTTTGTCTTAATAATTAATTATTTTTTCTAATAGTTACAAAATACTTACATTTTTCCTGTTCTTTCGCTGTTCGGTGGACGAAATCTACAATAAACTCTGTTTTTTTCAAGTCTTGTACGGTGTTATTCAATTTCTTAATTATTTTATCTTTTTCTTCCATATTTTTTTCCAATTTGATTATTTTATCTTCTTTTTCTTTCAATTTTTTTTTAATTATTCATTCGCGTCGGTGGAGACGAAGTTTCGTTCCATGCAGAGTCAGTCTTTGGTTTTAATGGTCCATTTTTATCATGATATTTTGACAATCGTCAAAGTTCTCGATTGCCTTACAAGGAATTCATAAGTATGTTAATTTGAAATTCTTATATGGAATATATATCTTTGTT